>PVHP010037612.1:0-17293 GCA_004024765.1 Zapus hudsonius
CATTCTCTGCGGGGTTCCATTTGGATCCTCCACGATATGACTGTGGTGGGTCCTCTCTTGCCAGAATCTCAGCTATCGGCCTACGGTTGGTTGGTAGGGTTAGATGGGCCCCAGCTCTCTCGCTGCATCCTGAAAAATACAAACACAATCTCCATCGGAGAGTGAGATCAGTGTAGGTTAACAAATATATACAATTCTGTATTACCTAGATTCTATTTTTAGTAGTCTCCCAGTCACTCGCTCCCGTAGTGCATCTTGTTTTGGGAGCCCAAAAGTACGGGATCCGGTGCCTATCGCCCTGAATCCCCAAATTAATCTTTTAATGGCTTTGTGGACATCTTCCACCACTCCAGTCCTTCCATAGATTCCTTTTACCTATAAACTCAAAAACTTGTTTTGGAGAGATGTATGGAGACCTTAGGCTCCAGGCTTCTAGTCCCCATATTTTCTTACATTTTTATATCCCTATATAAGTCTGACTATTAGAGTCTCTCCTGTGTCCTCTCCTGTCTGTGCTTCCTGTTGGTTTCAATCCATCTTCGTCCTTGCCCTTCAAAGTGTACTTGGACTCCTTCTTTTTCTTACATGGACTCTCTGGATCATCCAACCCTTTCAGAATGACGTCTCTCTGCATATCCACAGCTTTATGCTTGGATTGCACATAGGCTCCATCATGCCTCATTGCATATGATGATGTGTTTGCTTGTGCAACCCTCCTCCCTTCTCCGAACACAAGCCTAGGTCCTAAATGTCACTCCCTGGATCAGGCAGATCCCAGGTATGAAATAGGTGCTGGCTCCCCTCCTCCACCCTCAGCAATCCTCAATCTTTTTTTCCTTGAGTGTGAGTCCAGGGGACTGCAGAGTGTCCACAACCAGCCCATCCATCTTTTTTTCTCCAGCACACCCAGAGGGCTAACTGTGTGACCTTTCCATCTGTGGGACTTTCTCTCTCTCTCTCTCTCTCTCTCTCTCTCTCTCTCTCTCTCTCTCTCTCTCTCTCTCTCTCTCTCTCTCTCCTCTCTTTAAATGCAGTCTTGGAGCTTACTCAGAGGCTTGTCCTGGCTGGGAAGAAGTTGGCTGCTCAGTTATATTTAGGCTAGTGGAGACATTAATCTAAGACTCTTTAAAAATAAAGTCCTGTTTCAGCTGGATCCCCAAGCATGTCCCCACCCACTCCTTCCTAGAAGCCCATTCGCCTCCCGCAGGCCCCCAGTCTCAATTACAGACCCTTCACGTGGCCCACACATGTGTGAGCATGCCAGTTAGGATCTCAGCTAACAGTTGCCCGCCTGGCCCAGCTCAAAGAAGGAGTCCTCTCCTCTTCTAGACCTTCCTTCGCTGGGTCTGTTCTCTCCTTTCGGTCCCAAAGGACCTTGTGACTTCTCTGAGGCCTTTTCCCTCTCTAGTAGCCAGAATCCAACCTGACACTGGAGAAGATACCACCTCCTCCAGTTTCTGTGCGTTGCTCTTCTCATTCCCAAAAGACAGCATTCTAGGGTCAAAAGCAAATGAGACAAAAGGCCAAAAGCTTGAAGCAGATCATGGGGCTTGTCGCCCTGCTAAATGTGATCGGGGCTTTGAGCTCATGCTCCCAGAGGGCAGCCTGGGTGTGGGTGTGTGCCCACTGAGAGTGCATGAGAAGAGGCACATGTGGACACTGAGGCAGACTCTTCCTACTCCCTCCTTTGGCCCCGCAGCCCTGGTTCTTTTCCATCCCCACTGATGAAACACTTCTTATGTCTTATTCACATCCTGTCTTGACTACCACAATTGTCTCCTTGCCGGCCCACATGTCTCTCGTCACCAATGGGATCCAAATGTTGCTGACAAAATCATCTCCCTGCCTTTGTGCTGTAATCACATTCCTCCACTTTTGTAAATTCTTCTGCCTCCCTCTTCCTGGCAGAATCGCACGCAGACCTCCATCTCTCTCTCCACTGTCTCCAGTCCGCATCCTTCCTGCCTTTCTTGTTGGCTTGTTCTCACATCACAGGTCTTTCAGGACTGCTCAGTATGCAGAGCGCCACTTCCAGTACTGTTTCTTCAGCCAACAAGTATGTTTGAGGGCTAACAGGGCCTCTCCCAGGCACTGGGAAGGCAGCAAGAACCAAACTAAGGGCCCCAGTCAGCGCAAACCAATATAATAGCAGACAAATCAAGCAAAGAGTGGTGCTGAGGAAAGGTATTTCTGAGGCCTGGAACCTTTTCTGTTTTCTTCACTTTGGGCTTAGGACTGACCCCTGGGACAGAAGACCCTGTCCCTCTCCCCTCTATTTATTTATTTTGTGTGTGTGTATAGCTGGATTTTTTTTGCATGTGCATGTATGTTTGTATAGTAGGTGTAGTGTGTGTGTGTGTGAGTGTGGTGACATATTCACGTGTATGTGTATGCCATATTCACTACAGGTGCAGTGCCCTGTACAGGTGTGGAGTTCAGAGGAGAGTCAGGTGTCCCCCTCCATCACTCATTGGTTTCCTTGAGACAGTCTCTTCACTAATTCTGAAGCTTTTGGCAGTTTTTCAAGCTCCAATAATTCTGTTACAGACAAGCATGGCCACCCTCAGATATTTATGTGGATTCTGTGGAACTGGAGCCAGGGACTCAGGCCCCCTCCTGGTCTCCTGCCTCCACAGAGAGTGCTTTTAACTGCTAACGTATCTCTCCAGCTCATGTGTCTGGTTCTGGACCCAGCTTGACTTCAGCAAGAAGGGAGTCACTAAAGACTCCCTAGGGCTGGAAGACACCAAGGGCACACATAGATCCCCAAACACAAAATCAATTCTTTTCCACTTCTCCATCCAGAGCATGAGTGGTTTTTAAAATGGGGACACATAGGATTGATTAGTGGACACTCTGCCTTAGTGTCCTGTCACCGACTGAATGGTGTCTGCCCTTCCCTGGGATCAGAAAGCATTTACACGTAGTGGTAACCCACGGCCAACTCCATCTATTTACACAGGGCCTCCTCTTTTCCTACCAAGGGCAGCAGAAGCCTTACCATGGATGCTTGATGACAGTGGGTACCATCTTGACTTCCAAACAGGATATGAAGAAGCACCCGATGATGGAGGCTTCAGTGAATAATTATATTAGCAGAAGAAAGAATAATTGGCATTGAGTTAGTAACAATAAAATGGCTACCATGGTTTTTTTTTGTTTGTTTTAATGTCATATATGTGTTCTTTCCTTTCTAAGCGGAGAAGGGAAAGGAAGGGAACAAGATCAAGTCTGAGTTTAAGTTCACAAAGTTGTGAATTACTCATCTTCTCACGGTGGCTTTCTCTGGCAGCCAGCAGGAGTGGCAGCCACCCTGCCTACACAGGGTTTTTGTCCAGGTTTCTAATTGTGGTCTAGCTCAGATTTGCCCTGACCAGTGTCTTAGCCCCTACCCACAGGGAGCTCAAAATGCGACTCACCCGAATGAAAATACGCTGTAAGTGTATCATACAAAAAAAGTTTCAAAGAATGGATGTGAACTATTTCACAATCTTTGTATTGCTTATTTGTTGACATTTCATGGAGAGGTTAAATGAAATGTATTGTTATATGAACTATAGTAAATATGCAACGATTATAATGAATTCTAAATAAAATGTCTTCTTAAAATTAATTTCACCTGTTTATTTTTACCTTCTCCTTGTGGCTTAGAAAATTTCAAGTTACATGTGTAGCTTGTGTTTGGGGCTTGCTGTACATTTCTACAAAAGTTGCTGGCTAAGTATCAGATCGCTGGTTTTTTGAGCATGGTGCACAGCAGCTGCATTTTGTCGAGTGGACTTGTTGTCCAGAACTCCCTGCCCTTGTAAAGGAGGGAAAAGTGGAGCTTCCCGGGAGAAGGGCCATTCTGAGGGATAAAAGGCAGGAGATGTGGAGGGGTGGGCATGTGGGAGGAGCTCTATGTATTAGCCAAGCCTTGTCAGGCTCACCTATGATTGGATCAGATCACCCATTCATCTGAAATTGTGGGGAGGCCCCCATTCAATCACCCTAAGTGGAATCTGATCCTTATCTTGGGATAAACATTCCAAATGGAAGGTGAGTGCTGGGAGATAAGGGAGATAAAGAAACCATATGGCCCTGTCTCCAGAGACTCCCGGGGCTTATTTCTGGAAGGATTAATGAGTCTGAAGGGGGATCATCATAGTTCTTTTGAGGAGGTTACAGGCCCCAAAGCTCCATGTGGGGATGTGAACTGTCCACAGGGATGGAGGACTTGAACTCAGAGCCTGTTGGTCTGACTCTCTGACCTCAGTGGGGCTCTTCTGCCCCTCTTTGTCTATCTCCCTTCCCATCAAAACACTGAGATGCCCAATATTTATCCTGCACTCATTATCCCAGACCTGCTTGGGACGGGATCCCCACCTTGACCTAGTGATTTCCAGAGATGCCCCTCTGCCCACCTGTCACCACTTTCATGGCTTTGACTAGTGGTAGGTGCCAAGGTGGTATGGGGGATTCTAGGCAGGGTTGGGGGTGGGGGTTCTCCAGTTTCACAGGGACCTGCAGCTACGTGGAAGTTTGAAAGCCCAGGTGTGGGGGAGCAGGCAATATGAGCCCCCTGAAGAAAGGGATCCGGGGCCCAAGGGAATAGGGAGGGGGTGACGACTGGACTTCCAGCACGTTCTCTCTTCCCTGGTGACACAAGGCACTTTATACTTCATTCCTTTGGCATTGCTGTGCCCACACAGCTATTCTGAGCATGGTGGAAGAGTAGGTACACGAATCCTCTGCTTCAAGCAGGATGGGCTCATGGTGACCACTGATAATAACATCATGGACAATAACCAATAGGGATGGGGCTCATTTTATACCCATACTCTACTCTGATTGTCTTGAGTCCTCATAGCTCTATGAGGTAGGCGCCATTTACCAAGGAGGAAACTGAAGCTCAGAGAGGCTAAGGCTGTGTACCCAGTAAGAGCTGCAGGAGGCAAGCTCAAGACCTTGAAGTTCTGAGTCCCAGTTCGGGGGGCCCCAGTACTTGATTCCTCCCAGCAGCTTGGTCTCTGGCAAGCGATGAAGCCAGTTACCCAGGTTCTCCCAGCCCAAGTGTTGGATGACCTCAGGGAAAGGTGGCCAGTCACACCCTGGTCACCAAGCCAGCCAGCCTGGGCTGAGCTCTCACACCTCACTTGCTGGAACAACCAGCCCTGGCCACCCCCTAGACTCCTAATCCCATCAAGGCCATGTGGTTGGGAGAGATGGGAACAAACCAAGGAGGAAGTTGGCTCTCGGGCTTCCCTGTTTCATGCTTGCCCCAGCTGATGGCCTTGGTTTCAGACAGTCTCTGTGCTCTGAGTACATCTAAACATTTGGAGAAAAACAAGAAAGTGAACAATAGGTGCTTGTAGGCTGGAGAACAGGGCTGACATCCCCCTGGGACTCAGCACTGCTCATAGGGTGGCCCAGCTACACTCACAGTGGGATGTCACCGGGCCTGGCTGAATTACAGCCCTGTCCTCCATGGGGCCTGCAACTGACTTCTTTCAGACCTCACTGGTGGAATGCGAATGTTGGTGGGGGAAGTCGTGGCTATGTAGAGTGAAGACAGGTTTTCCTGCTTGGATTTTGGGAAATCACACACAAAAAAGACACATCTGAGCCATGGCACTGTAGCTCTTCCAGGCCACCCTCTGATAGACGTGTCCTGGTAGAGCTGTTCGCACCATGGGATTAAAAAAAAAAAAAAAATCAGATTTCTCCCAAGGGGACTCTGGGCATAGTCCCAGGGACATCCAAGTCCACAGACCTGGGGAAAGAGGAGCTAACCAGGCTGAGAGCAGTTTAGCTGGGGGGCTGTGGGTGTCCTCACACAGAAGTCAGTAAGTCCTGTTAGCAAGGGGGAGGATGGGCTAAGGGGCTTCTATGAGCTGGCTCCTCTCAGACTTATGTAGACCACTGTTTCCCATTGCCACAGTTCAGGGCAGCAGGGGCAGGGTGTCTTCAATCAGGAAAATGCTGGGGACTAGACCAGAGGCGTGTGAATGGAACTCAGGCCTCTTCTCTTCACAGCTGACCAATGACCCCATCAACACCTAGTAGGGCTAAATCTGATCCTGGCCTTTCTCGGGACCTCAGTCATCTCAGAGTGTTGTCCTGTCTGGGTGGCATCCTTGGGGCAGGCCCTGGTGTTTCTGAAGAGGCTGTTCAGATATGACTTCACAGTCCCAGGAGACTGAGCGGGTCTTGCGCTCACTTGACTGCTCTGAGAGCACTTGTGGGTTGTTTTTGCCTGAGCAGGAAGAATTCAGTGAAGAGCTGGCAGTTAAAGGGGAGTCAGTGGAGTATTCGCAAAAACCCATCCAGGTAGTGCTGTAAGGGCCGGGAGGGAAGACCCCAGAGAGGGCGAGAAGAACCCAGGGAAGGCCCTTGGGGGCAGAGAGAGATTCAGAAGGAGGACCAAGGCAGAGGTGTAGTGTCTAGGAAGGTCAGGATGGCTGTGCGAGGCCGCATGGAAAGCATTGATCCAAAGGCAAAGATCAAGTGTGTGTTGACGGTGTCTTCCTTCCTTCACCCAGGAAACCCCTGGGCTCCTAAGAGTGGATGCTGAGACCGGGTACAAAGTGGATGAAAAATCTCACCAGCACACTCTCATAGGCAAGCCGGTGATGGGCACACCGTGAGATGGGCAGAGAGGGAAGGTAGGCCGAGAGCACTCTGTGCCCCGCAAATTGGAGTTGAGCCTTCAAGGGTGGGTCAGGATTAGCAGTGAGGACTGTGCTATCCAGGTAGAGGGGACGGAGGGTGAAGCCAGCTTTTGCCCTTGAGGGACAGTGGCCACTCAAGGAGCTGGTGCCCAGAGAGGGAAAGGTGTACCTGATATTCTTGGCTGATTTTTTTCCTCCCCCGTTGGAGACAGGGTCTCCTTATAGAACCCATGCTGCTCTCAAACTCTCCATCCTCTTGCCTCAGCCTCCAGAGTGCTGGGATGACAGAGAGCTCCACCCCTTCGGGTTTTTATCCTTTGACTCATGACTTTCTAATAGTTGGGCACGTGGGACTCTGGAAACCTTCTGGCTGAAGGGTTTCTCTGGACTTAAGTTCCATTCCTTCCAGAACATGAAGGAAAGACTTTGGTGCTGTGATGAGTCTCAGAGTTCTCATCTCTATGCTACCTACTCCTTTAATGCCTAGTGCCTTCTCGAAAGTTCGCTGGTCTAATGTGCACAAGGCAAGCAGTATGTATGCGTGTTAGAAGGAGCGGGTCTATTCTCAGAGAGCGAAACGACAATACCATAGCATTTTCTCACAGTATTTCTCCTCAAGTCCTCTAGACATTTCTTAAGCCGATGTAACTTTAGATTTTTTTCCCCCTGGTGCTGAGGACCAAATGCAGGGCCTTATAATTGCCAGGCAAGAGCTCTTCCACTGAGCTAAATCCCCAGCCCTCTCCCCCATGCAGCTTTAGAATTGAGGGACTATGGTAAATGTCTAATTTTACCTGCTGCCTTTTTAGACAAACTCTTTAATTATATATGTCCCAACTCTACATACACATTCCAAGTGTATTCTTTCCCCTCACAATTGAACACACAGTCGTCTGGCTTACATCCAGTGAGCATCTGATTGAGGCTAACTATTCCCTGCTTTCAGGGCACTTAATGATTTCCATCTTTGTCTCAATTACGTTAGGCTTGTGGGACCTGCCCTGCTTATCACTAGCATCAGTACTTTACGTTCCCATTTCCACTCATTCTTATAAAATAATAAGGTTAAAATGCAAGAAAATCTTCAGATAGTTGCACAAACACTGCCGACTGAGCCGTCAAAAGGCGAAGCTGCTGAAATGGAACATTGGCCAGCAGGCTGCCTGAAGTGTCCGCTTATCCGCTGACCTGGGGCAGTTAGAAACTAGGGGTTCAAGGGCTTGAGGTGGTGCTGGTATAGGCCAAGGCAAAATTGGCAAAAAGGGGCTGGAGAGATGGCTCAGTGGTTAAGGCATTTGCCTCCAGTGCCTAAGGCCCTGGGTTCAATTTCCCAGTACCCACATAAGCCAGACACACAAGGTGGTGGCCCTGGTGTGTTCGTTTTCTCTCTCTCTCTCTCTCTCTCTCTCTCTCTCTCTCTCTCTCTCTCTGCTTGAAAATGAATAAATAAAATATAAAAAATATTTCAAAAAAATTTCCAAAAGGATGGCTATGTTCAAGTCAAAGGCACACGCCAAAGGTCACCTAGAATGACCTCACTCTCTGAAGTTCAGTGTGTGTACATCCTGGCACTACCTGCCTACGTGGGCTGTGCGTGAACACTGTTCTCCAAGCAGTATGCCTCACAGACCTGCTTATCAACCTTCCATCACCGTGAACTTGGAGATGCATGACAGAATGTCCTTGGGCTGCCATCCTGCTTCACCGTTACAGTGAACGCTTCAGAGACCTGTCAAGTTCTAGGTGACACTTTCCCAAAGCCCCATGGCTCCAAGCAGATCTGCTGGCAGGGGCATGGAGGAAGGGAGCAGGCTGTTATCATCTGCTGAGATAGGGGCTCAGGGCTAACAGAATGGTGAAAGGACACTTAGTATCCCCGAAGACGTTTTTCAGGAGGTCTGAGAGCCTGGGAATGGACACTCAGGAGCTGTCTGCCACTTAGCAGTCCTGGTAAGAACAGGACCGTCTGGAAGTTTGTAGGGAGGGTGCTCCTTGCAAACTCTACTCTGAACTGTCTCCTCAAAGCTCTCTGAAAGCCAAGGGCCTGCCCTGAAAGCTTTGCTCTTGAAATTCTCCCCGAGTGGAAAGACACGTGAAGAAGCGGTAGAGTTTTGAAAACCTGGAATTGTAGTCCATGAAGTAGCTGGCACACTGGAGGGACAGAACAGGGGTAAGGGCCAGGTAGTTATGCTCTTCAAAGCTGGGAAATAAGTTTGACCCTGAGGTCTATAACGGATTCTGAGAGGGAAATGCAACAAAACTAGATTATTTCTGAAACCCACTCTCCTCCCCCACCCGCCAATTTCCTTCAAGATGTTGAATGAGTTTTGTCAAGTTGGGACATAACAAAGTTCTTTTTAATTTTCTTTTTGCGAGGTAGGCTCTCGCTCTAGCCCAGGCTGGGCTGATCTGAATTCACTCTGTAGTCTCAGGCTGGCCTCGAAATCACCGCCGTCCTCCTACCTCTGCCTCCCAAGTGCTGGGATTAAAGGTGTGCACCACCACGCCAGGCTTTTAAAATTAAACTTAAAGCCAAACACATATTTATTCACTTATTTTAACAGTTGCTAAGACCCATATCTTGCTTTGCTTAGAGGGCACAAGACAGACCTACGTTGAAAGGCAGTTTTCCCTTGACCTTTCGAGAAAGAAACCCGGGCAGACAGGCGGGTTGAGTGAGTCCTAGTTTGCAAGCACTCCTCCGCCCGAGGGAGCGAGCGCACCTGAGCGGGGAAGGGGCGGCCAGCAAGACCCCGATCCACCCCTGCACTCGGTGCGGGAGGCCCGCACCCGGGGTTGCTCGGGGTGGCCGCGTCGGGCTGGGCAGAAATTTTGGCACCCCCGCCCCCGGGTCCCCATTTTCTCGTTTCCACGCGTGGGGTGAGAACAAAACGAGGCCGCCCCGCCTGCATCCTCAGCACCCACCCGAGCACCCCAACTCCCCCCCCACACACACACACACAATGCGCCCTTGTGCCGGGGGACCCGGCGCGGGGACCCGGCGAGCCACGTCCGAGATTTAAAACAGAGCCCGGAGAACAAAGCGGCCCTTTGAGCAGCCAGGCGGCGGGAGCCCCGCTCGGCGGGGCTCGGCGGGGCTCGGGGGCGCGTGCGCGGCGCTCGGCGGGGCTCGGAGGCGCGTGCGCGGCGCTCGGTTAGGCTCGGAGGCGCGTGCGCGGCGCTCGGCCGGGTTCGGGAGCGCGAGCGCGGCGCTCGGTTAGGCTCGGGAGCGCATGCGTGGCGCGCCGTCCCGCGCGCTTCCGGAGTCGCTTCTCCTCGGGTTCTGCGCGTGCCCGGTGCGTTCACCCCTTTCGCGCATGGATCATTAACATAAAATGATATCCTAACTGGGACCCAGTCTTTAAGTGACCATCAATAAATAGTAGGACACATGGGCCTGTCAACGTCTTAAGGATTTGGAAAAGGCGCCGTCTTTGGACGAAAGAAGTGAAATCTTTTGGAAGGAATGAACCTCTTCTGCTTTGGGACCCACTCATTTGCTTTTCTGATTTTTAAAAAAAATTTTGTCAGTAACAACACACTCGGGTCATGAGAACCCGGCTGAAGACTGGGCTATCCATGGTCCCCTACCACAAAGACTGATCCAGACGGCCCACGGAGGAGGATATCCAGCTGACTGGGGATGGGGAAGGGGGGCAACGGGGAATTGGGGAATAACAACTCATGGTTGGCCCACTAAACAATGTAACTCATTATGGACAATGAAGAGGAAAAAAAAAAGGATAAGGTAAAAAAGGAAAAAAAATTGTCATTTGGGATTTAGAAATATGTAGTTTATTGTCAAGGCTTTGGCTCTTGTTTGTGGACTGGCCATCAGAGTTTTGTTTTTCAAATACTAGCGAAGCTGGAGGAGATGGCTCAGTGGTTAAAGGCGCCTGCTTGCAAAGCCTGCCATCTGGGGTTCGACTCCCCAGCACCCACATAAAGCTAGATGCACAGAGTGGTGCATGTGCCTGGAGTTCATCTCTTTCTCTCCCTGTCACTGCTCAAAAGTGACAGGGAGAGAAAGTGACATTCTGGAACTTACATAAATAAAAGTACTAGCTAAATAGAAGTGGGGTTTGCATGATACAAAGATGAAATTGTGTCGTGAACTAAGGAATTATATAGCTAGAGATGGAGGATAATGGTTAAATCTTGCTGTTGAGGAAGGAGGTTGAAGAGGTCTCTCAGGTAGGGTGAGCTAAGAGTTACTGTGGGGAATCTGATGTACAGAGTGCCTCATCCTGTCTTGCACTGACAAAGACTGCCCCATAGGCAACGGAGGAGGGACAGGCAGAGGCTGGGGGAAACCAACTGCAGTCTTAGAAATGAGTTATTGTGCTTCAATTACCCAGATGGATGGGAAAGGCAATCTCAAGCAGCCAGATGATTCTACAGCTTTCTCAACGAGGCCCCAGGGTGCAAGGCCAGTGAGGTCAGATGGCCAGCCTGACAGAGAAAGTCATGGGGAGTGAAAAGAATCAAAGGGACACCTCACAACTGGTCGGCCAGGATGCTGTACATTAGCCCACCCTGCTCTGCCTGTGAACGTACCTATGAGGAATTTATGGCTTTTTCTTTTTTCATTTCATAGCACTATTGCCAGGTGGTCACAAGAGAGCAAAGGCTTTTTTTTTTCCCTTGGCTCTGGACCCTGGACTCAGGGCTTGTGTATACTCTGCCACTGAGCTGCAATCCCAGCAAAGGGATTTTCATGTGAGATCATCTTGGCAAAAAGCTCCCTCACCATCCTTGACCTCCAGGTCTCCAGAGCTGCTGGGACGTCACAGGCCCCAGATCATGACCCTTAAAGGCCACACTGCGGCAAGGACAGATAAACAATTTCACAGCTACAGTCACGTAGCAAACTCATTCTTAAATGTGGGCCAGTTAGTTAGGAATGATGTAAGTGTTTTTTAATTTTCCATTCTATTCCACATTCTGGCTCCAGAATCCTGGGCCTAGGACATAGTCTAGGAATGTACCTTGCTTGGGACAATGCAGGCGGGACTTAAAAAGAAGTATCTTCTTTTAGGCACAGGATGAAGTGTTTTTCTGCTTGACTTCCCTAGCTCAGAGCTCGGTTTCTGTCTCTTGCTTTCTGGCAGTCTCTCATTGTCCCTTCTTCCTCTTTTAAGTTCATAAAGGCAGTTGTGGTAGATAGGCTCCAATATGGCAGCCCTGGAATTCTTTCACTCCTCATTGAACCTGAGTGAGCCACAGTGACTTGCTTGACCAAGAGAATATGGGCTGAGTGACATTCTGGAACTTACATAACTGAGATCCAGCCACATAGCATAAATGTCGTTTGTGTGCCATGGGCATCCAGCTCATTGGCCTTTCAGACGGCCCAGCTCCAGCCGCTACTCGACTGTCATGGTAAGTGTGTGCTCCTGAGGGAGAACTGGCTAGCTGAGCCTAGTCTGCCTAATGGCTGTTAAGACACTGAGTCTCAGAGCAGTCTGTTAGGTGGGAATATGTAACTGAACAGGAATGAAATGGGGAATCTTCTGATGAGGATCTTCTGATGTCTCAGCCATCTTGATGAGCTCTTATTCCTCAGCCTTTCTTCCCCTGTGTCCCCAACACTAACTCCTCTTCCTTTTGGAGCTGTGCCTATTACACAGCCTTGCACAAAGCCTGCAGGTTGCTAACTGCTCCATGCGCATGAGTCTCAGTCTTCATGTGCATGAAGCTTAGAGGGCAGCGTCTAGTCTTATGTGGTTCTTTCCTTCCACAGTGTCAGCATAGAGATTAACAATGGGAGCAGCATTTCCAAATGTCTGAATGGCTTGACTTCTGATCTGTAATGCTTGACACCTGCTCTTACATGGCCTCTGCTTGGGTTCAGCCAGGGGCTGGTCATACCATGGACTTCATTCACACTCTGACCTCTCAGGGAAGGAGACCAGGGCCAGTGCTAACGTGTTCAGATTTGGTTCCTTCAAGGCAGCCCCAGGAACATGACAGTGAGCCTCCGGGCCAGCTGGCAGCAATCCTGTGAAGGACCTTTCCTATGTGCAGCACCTGCCTTGCCTGACCATCCATGTGAATGTGAGCAGTGAGGATACAGGTTAACATAAGGAGAATTTCATGTCTGCTCAGGAATTCTGTGATTGTGCGTCCAGGGCACAGGGTTAGGACACAGGGAGGCCGAGAGCAGCTCAGGAATACTAACCCCTTCAGCAGTCACTTCTGTGTGCTGCATGTGGCTCTAGTCCCTGGAAAGGCAGCGAGGAAGAAGGCAGACAGAGACTACACTTTTGGGCAAAATGTTTGAAGTATAACACATAATCTCACTCTATGGGCAGAGCGTGGCTGACAGCAATGTGGGAGGTGTCATGACCTTACCCCTCATTACATCGCACCTTCCAACTCCTTGAACATCTCCCTAGACTGTAAGGTGAGGATGAGTGAGCCTCACCTCCTCATTACATTGCACCTTCCAACTCCTGTAAGGTGAGGATGAGTGTGGTTGCAAGAGACATAGGCTGTGGGCCCAAGGCCTGACTCTACCACAGGCTGTGTGACCATAGACACATTGTTCAGCCTCTGTGGTCCTCTCATTTCTCATCAATAACAGTATGAACAGCACTTGAGTCGGAGGAGGATTTCATGGGGTCCTGCTCACAGCGAGCACTCAGCCTCCACTTGGCACCTGCAGGTGCTCAGGAAACACCTGTTTTTCCCACATGGCATGAAAGCTCTGGGCCTGAAACCCTGGCTGAGGGATCACGGCATTTGCTTAGGAAAAGTAAGGCATAATGAGGGGAGAGGAGGGGGTCTCCCTTGGAGCCATATTACTTGGGGTCTGGCTGCTTTTGGCATCTGTTCCTAAGAGGACCACCCAAGAGTCATCCTGCATGGGCCATAGTGCACACGTGTCCTGCACCTTTGCAAACTTGGAGTTTTGCACAGCTCCTGAGTGCTCCTCATCCTGAACTTGAGGTTGACCATGGCTTCCCTCTGGTTAGGCTGCACAGCTAATTGCCTGACCCAGGAGCCAGAGAGCATGTGGGGTTAGGAGGGCAGGAAACTGAGGAAGGGGTTCCCAGGACCTCAGGGTTCATTTCAGCTCTGTGTTTAACTCTCTATCAAACTCCAACCTGTGCAGACCCAGAAGCACCAGGAGAGCTGAGATTTGCAGCCTAGAGGCATAGGTTCTTTCCCCCCCCAAAATATTTTTATTTATTTATTTGTAAGCAGATAGAAGAGAGAATGGGTGTACCAGGGCCTCTGGGCATGCCATGGTCTCCAGCTGCTACTAATGCTTTTTTTTTTTTTTTGGTTTTTCGAGGTAGTGTCTCCCTCTAGCCCAGGCTGACCTGGAATTCACTCTATAGTTTCAGGGTGGCCTTGAACTCATGGTAATCCTCCTACCTCTGCCTCCCGAGGGCTAGGATTAAAGGTGTGCAGCACCACGCCCAGCTTAGCTGCTACTAATGGACAGATGCATGCACCACTTTGTGCATTTTGCTTTACGACGGAACTGGGGGATTGAACCTGGGTCTTTAGGCTTTGCAGGCAAGAGCCTTAACCACTGAGCAATCTCTCCAGTCCTTCTCTTTCTTTTTTTAATGGTGTTGGAGATTGAACCCAAGGCCTTGTGCATGTTAGGCAAGCACTCTACACTGAGCTACATCCTCAGCACAAGTTCTCTTTGACTCAAGGAAGGCTGGGCGGTGGGGCCATCTTGCCAGTATAGGTTTCAGAGATGAGGCAGCTGACCGATCCATGGCCCTTCATTGTCTTTTGCCATCTACAAGGGCCAAAGTGCTCTCCTCTGCACCATTCGGCTGGAGCTGCTTTCCAAGCAGCCATCCAGGTAACACCAGCATCCAGATGGCCTGAGGGCTCCTCGTTCTGAGATGGAATGTCATCTCTGCTGAGACGCCTGGATCTCTGTGGGGAGAGTCATTTTCTCCAGAAAGTGCTCACTTTACCTCATCTTCCAGGGGCCCATTTCCTGAGCAACAGGCTCGAGGCAAGTGAAGCCCCTGAGCTGTGTCTGGCCAGATTCCAAACCCCTGTTCTTTCCAACCTAGAGGGGTTATGCTTATTGTAAATCTTTCCTCTCCTTAAAGTGCTTTAACAGAAAGAAGATATTGGATCCTTCTTTAGTGTGTCCCAGGAGTTTGAATTTCACTGTCACCTAACCTCGGGACTCAAGACTAAAACATGAAACCCCGCTGGTCCAACTGGTTTATCCAGCACTTTCTATTACCTTCTAAGAAGTTTGCCTCATTAACATATCTAATCAATTGGGAACACCTGGGAATGATGGGTTTATTTTTCTCTCAAAAGTGATTCTTTATGATCTCCACCCAGAGTCACTACTGGCCCCTATGCCATCTATGGTCAAATTTGTGGGCACAGTCATTTTCAGGGCCTGGTTTACCTAGGTGGATTTCAGTTCCGACCTGCCTTCCATGGAATTTGGCTTTGTGTAGTGAACCACACATGCTGTATCTCGGCCTGGTGTCGCTTGCTTCTGTTCTGGGCAGGGTGTATTTTGCAGAGGAAAAAGGAAGAGACGCCTGTTCTGAACGTTTGAGTCAGGTTTCTGGAGGCCTAAAAGTAGCACCTTGGTGTGGATGTTTTAAGGTCTGGAGAGATTTAGGGGGCATTTAATGGTAGGTCCCACTTTTCCTAAGACAGAAAACGAAGTTTTTGAAGTGAAGACAGTCTGAGGGATGGAACAGCTGGTCAGTCTGCCATAATCCTGCCAAGAAACCTGACAGCAAATAACTCTAGAATTGTTCATTTGGATGCTTTAAGGGAATTTCCAGGAACCACCACCCTCTCCCTGGGAAGAGAGGATACACCCATGGCACTACTCTTAGACCCCTGCCTCCTCTGGAGCTTGGCCTGTGGTTAGGACATCTGGGCTCAGAGAGTTTGAACAGAGCTCTGCTTTCAGATCTAAATCCAATCACCTGTCAGGAGGCTTGCCGTCCTAGCTTTGATAAATTCCTTTACAGAGTTCTCCATGGTGTGGTCTGGGAGGGGGGGTGGCAAGCCTGGAAGACTCTTTGCAGGATCTCAGGGGTATCATCTTCCCCAGCTGTGACCCAGCAATAACCACCCCTAAAACCAAAGGAACAGCACACAGCACATCCACATGTATGGGCCTCAGCAGGAATCATAACTTCACGTTTTTATTTTGTAAATGGATACATGGATAGATCCATCATTAAGTCCTGTCAGTAATCAACAGCTATCAGGAAGTGTAGAGATCCTTATTTCTTCACTCACTCATTCATTCATTCATTGGACAAACATTTACTGAGTACTTACCATGCACTAAACCTATTCAAGGCTCTGAGTAAAGAGATAAGTGTGAAAAGAGATTCTCTTTAGCTGAAACCTGGAGTTTGTTTGCAGCTGTTGAAGCCCTGACATGCCCACTCTCTCTATCGGTCTCTCTTCTCTCTCTCTCTCTGCTTGCAAATAAATAAATATTTAAAATAAAGCGACACTATCCACAGCCTTAAGCATCACTCGGACGTGCAGGCAAAGTGGGATGCCCCGCAGTCCTGGTGTGGCACCTTTTCATTGCTGGGATAAAGCACCTGACCAAAAGCAGCTGATGGGAGGGAGTTTTTCATTTTGGCTTGCAGTCTCTAGGGGAAGCTTCATGAGGGCAGGGGAAAGCATGGCAAGAGCAGAGGCTGGACATCATCTCTGCCACAGTAGGAAGGTGGCAAACGGCAGCAGGAGAGTGAGTCAACTAGCACTGGCAAACTTGGGGTTCATAAACCTCATGGTCTGCCCTCAGAGACACCTCCTCCAGCAGGACTCCACCTCCCAACTTGATGACTGAGAACCTCTGACTGAAGCTGCCACACCTCCATAGGTGGGTGTTGGATAGATGTAGATGGATGAACAAACCAACAGACCAAAGAACAGCGGGATGGGATTTGCTAAGAATTGAGAGAGTCAAATAAGATTTTTAAAAAAGTGAAAAATGAGATAATCCAAAGACAGGGTTTAAATTATTTTTTTTTATTGTCCATAATGCACTACATTATTTAGTGGGCAAACAATAAGTTGTTATCCCCAATTCCCTGATGCCCCCCTCATCCCCAATCAGCTGGATATGGGTCATCTGGATCAGTCCTTGTGGCAGGGGACCATGTATAGCCTATTACTCAGCCAGGTTCTCCTGGCCCCAGTATGTTGTTACTGAGGGGTGCCATGCCTCTGGATAGTCTCCCCCACCACGGCTCTCACAATCTTTCCGCCCCCTCTTCCGCTCAGTTCCCTGAGTCGTGGTGGATGAGTATTAAGGCTGCTTTAATGTTGTGAGCTTAGAAGTCTTTGTGTAGAAAATCGTTGGTTTCTGTATCACTGGCTTATCCTGTGTTGATTGAATGGCTGTGGCTGTGGGTCCCTTATTCATCCCATCATTCTCTGTGGGATTCCATATGGATCCTCCACAATATGACTGTAGTGGCTCCTCTCTTGCCAGGATCTCAGCTATCGGCCTACGGTCGGTTGGTAGGGTTAGATGGGCCACAGCTCTCTCGCTGCATCCTGAAAAATACGAACACATTCTCCATCGGAGAGTGAGATCAGTGTAGGTTAACAAATATACACAATTCTGGATTACGAAGATTCTATTTTTAGTAGCCTCCCTG
>PVHP010037613.1:0-17281 GCA_004024765.1 Zapus hudsonius
TGAAACACTAAAAGAAATACCCTGTTGGCTAATTACTATACATAAATAGTTGATATAAAATTTTTGTAGATTAGAAATCTATTCAGTGTTTATTCTCAAAAAGGACTGCAGTTATTTTTGTATGATTTTACTCCAAATGTTATAAATATACAAAGAAAAATAATACAATGAGTATGCAAACTAATACTAATTGTATTATAAAACCTATATAGCTAAACAAAATAGTATCTCAGAATAGATGGGGAAAAAACTCACACATTCAGTTCACTATAAACAGCATTCTGAAGCTTCTTCTCCCAACCTGTTTTTAAGGGGGAAAAAGAACATATTAACACATTCATTTCAATAAATGTGCATCAGAATAAAATTTAACTCACTAGAGTTTTGGGATTGGCTCCATTTGTGAAACAATTCTGTCAGCTGCCAAGTGCTACATAAACTATATGATGGAATTATTTCCTGTATAACTATCTTCCACTATTAAAGTGCTAAATGAATGCTAACATCTTTGAGCATCATTCTGCCGCTGCCTCGATGAATGTGACAAGGTGGGAGGACATGAAGCAGTCCAGTACCTAACGAAGACAGATCACTACAGCTCACTAGGCATTCGTCTCCTAGACAACGGGAACAGGAGAGTACCAGATGCTTCCACTCAATGTCACAGTTGTACAAAACATTAAGATTTTTGTTGTTTCCTTTGAAGACATAGAAAAGATAAAAATGATATAGAGGGGGAAAACATCACAATTAAAATTGATAAGACAATTTACGTAACTGTAACAATTTTGAATTAGAAGCTGAAAGTCCAAGGATGCTTAAGAAATTCAGGGGAAAATTACAAACCTGATATTTTAAAGTATTCCTTAATATCTTCTTTTAGTGATTCAAGTCGAATCTCAGGTCTCTGAAGGCAGGCCTAGTTTTTTGGATAAGAGGGAAAAAATAAAAGGCAGAGGTCAAAAGTAGAATTTTGGGTAATATGTAATGCTAATAATATTTGTAGAAAGAAATATCCAGATGTATTTTAAAGATACACTTTGAAGCCAGGAGTGGTGGTGCACACCTTTAGTCCCAGCACTCAAGAGGCAGAGGTAGGAGGATCGCCATGAATTCCAGGCCACCCAGAGACTACATAGTGAATTCCAGATCAGCCTGGAAAAGAGCAAGACCCTAACTCGAAAAAAAACAAACAAACAAAAAACCTTATAGCTTAAGAGTACCAAACATCTTCCTCTAGGTATTGTGTAAGAAAACACTCAGGGTTTATCATATTACTTTATAGCCAGCATACGAGGCATCTACACCTAGAAACCAAAGCATCAGATGCACCCATGGGAATGTATCTTTGGATGGTGGTTCTCTCTTTTGACTGCTCCTCAGTGTACGCATGTGTTGTGCATAATTATAAAAATACATAAACTAGTTTATAAATGCCTATTACTAATGTCTCTTATTCAAATGTGTGTTCTGTATTCTACAGATTTTTCACATTGCACTCTACCAGAAATGCATATTTTTCTTACTTGTGATGGCTTTGATTACCCATAAGGTATTGAGCTTTCATCGTTTAGCTAACTCTACAAAATTCCACGAGCATAGTTTGAAGAGATTTCTGTTACTATTAGGGTATCTTACAAGCTTTCCAAACAAAAGAAATCAAAACTTTCTCTTCTAATTTCACTTACTACTACCGCCTTGTTCCTTTCCTCTCACTTTAAATCTTCAGTGATGTTACCATACGCAAGACAAATTCCAAGACAGAAATTTCAAATCTGTTGTCAAAGTTGCTATTCTCAACTCTACTGCTTTCTGGAAAGTTAGAGCTGGTATTAGTGAGACTTTTCTTAAATCTCCCTGATTTCCATAGAAACGCAAACAGACTAACTACATGGTAAAACTCTGCAGAATTCCAAGGAAAATATTTATAGCATATAAATAAAGTGATACCTCCTACACACCCAAAATACAACCAGCTGTGACTACCAACACCCAAAGCACCTCACAGTGTTAGCACCTCTACAGAAAGAAGCAGAGGATGAAACGGGGCCCCCATGTACATGGACATGGTAAAGAAAAAGGCAGTGAGCCTGCCTTTTGTATAGGTACTGTACAAGTGCGTAACAAAAAGCAAGTGATGGGAAATTCTGTTTATGAATGTAGGGTGGCTAATAACTAAAACAGATACTATTATGCAACTCCAATGAACTACTAATTCTAGGCATTGAGCAGAAACAGCTATTAACACCACAAGAGAGACTTCTCAACAAAAGATCACTCTCCCACCAACAGTCACACCAAAAGGATGACACCTGAGTTTGATGAAGCCTTGGGCCCATCTGCCAAGTGCAAACCATGCAAAGGACAGAACATGGTGAGCTACACCACAGTTTAAAAATTTTAAAGTCCAAGCTACAGGAAATCCCAATATCAAGTGGTCCAGTTCTGCAGCTGATAAAGTGTAAAGAAAAAGAAAGGAAGGGGTGAAAACTAAAATAACTAACAAATATCTTTGCTTGACCAGATTAATCTATTCCAGAAGATATACACCTGTAGGATGGTGGTTATGGTGAGCGTTGCTGGTCAGGAGGTAAGGCTTTGTAACTGGCACGAGGCAAAGGGAGGAGTCCAGGTGTGACAGCTTTACTTCTTCCCATGGTAGCTGTTACCAAGTATTCACCTTTAAACCATGCATTGCAGACTTGTGCCATTTGCTCATTGTTTTAAATTTTACAATAAGAAGATTTTTTTAAAAGTATGTCTCCACTGGGGAGGCAGAGGTAGGAGGATCGTCGTGAGTTTGAGGCCACCCTGAGACTATATAGTGAATTCTAGGTCAGCCTGGGCTAGAACGAGACCCTACCTCAAAAAAACAGTAATAATAATAATAATAATAATAAATAAAAGTATGTCTCTCCATTAATTAATTTTGTCCATTTTAAAGTCTCACCAGCAATCCAGTCCTCATCATTTACTTGGATTACCACAAAAGCTTCAGAACTGACATGGTGTCACCTTAAATTGCAACCATCTCCTGCCTGGCATGTCTGAATCCCCTTTCTCTGTTTTATGCTTTCTTTGCATTTATTATCTCCTATTCTACTGTATTGTATAATCAATTTATTATGTTTATTGGCATATATTATTCAGTGGCAGGCTCCACTAGGTAAGATATGTCCTAGTACTTAGATTAGTTAATCTCACATAGTAGATGCATATTCAATGAATGAATGAATGAATGTCTCCCTTTTCTAATATGGCCTCTGATACTTTTTTCATGAAATGTACGTCTGTCCTGACTGTGGCACTCCACACATATATGGGAGTCTAAAATTTTTAAGAGACACACATAGCCCTTTACAGTGTCTTTATGTATGCCTGCACATTCATCTGCTGCTACTCCACCAGTTAAAAAAGCCCTCTATTTTTTCACACCTGGTCACAGTAAACCATATTCAGTGATTCCCCAAACAGCAAGTCCCTGAAGGGCTCTAAGCTTTTGTGCATGTTGTTTCTCCAGATGCAAGTGTTCCCTCACCTACTTGGAAAAGACATACTAGCTTCTAGACACATCCCACAAATGTTTCTTCCCCAGCTGCTCCAGCATGGACAGAACACTGTGCTCTGTGTGACGGCACATGCCAGAATACAGCGGCAGGCTCATCTCACCTTTTATCCTTCTGACCAGACCATGCATTTAGGGACAAAGACTTCATCATTGCATCTCAAGTACTACCCTGGCAGTAACTGTTGGACAAAATCGTATTGAACATTCCATGTTCTATCATTTTAGCCAGTCCTCTCCAGAAATAAATAATGAACTTCATAAAATTATTTTTACTGAGCGAAATGATTTCCGGCCCGGAAACATTTTAAAAGCTGTAAAATTTCTCCTCGCAATTCAAAATGACCACAGCAAATGGAAATAAACCTTTCCTTCCTTTTACTAGCTTATACTTGGAGATGATTCATAGCACAGCTTAAAGAGAAAAATCGGGTTGTGCTTTCTAAACATTTTCCCTATACCAAGATTGCTAGGCTTCCTAGACATATTTATTTTTGAGGTAGGGTCTCACTCTAGCCCAGGCTGACCTGGGATTAGTCTCAGGCTGACTTTGAACTTATGGCGATCCTCATACCTCTGCTAAGCAGAGAGACAAAGAGACAGAGAATGGGCAGACTAGGGCCCCTAGCCATTGCAAGCAAACTCCAGATGCATGTGCCACTTTGTGTATTTGGCTTTATGTACTGGAGAATTGAGCCTCGGTCATTAGGCCTTGCAGGCAAGTGCCTTCACTACTCAGCCATGTCTCCAGCCCCCTAGCCATATTTTTTATACCAAAAGCAAACAACTCACTAACTATACAAGCTAATTAGTAAAGTCTTCAGAACTTTGACACTAAAAAGCAAGACAGTAAGCTGGAGATGTAGCTTATTGGTGTTTGTCTAGTGGGCAAGAGGGTCACATGTACACACACACATATACACGAGAGAGAGAGAGAGAGAGAGAGAGAGAGAGAGAGAGAGAGAGAGACAGAGAGACCAGGACAGTAACCAGGCGCAGCATGATACCACACACTAATCCTGAAATATGATTTTCAAAGTAACTTTTTAAGCTATGTAGTCCAATATAAATTAAAGTTGTCTTATAAATCTAAGATGTGACCAGATGGCAGGGGACTAGCCACCAGCAACAGCCTAGTATGGAAAATAGCATGGGGGAGAGGTTTTAAAAATTCCTGCACCAAAAGTTAAGCCTTCTTTTAAACCTGATGCAGCCAACTCCCTTCAAGAGCTAAAATACACTCCTCTAGTAACAGTAGAGAAAACTTGTAGCTGTGCCTCGTCATGTCCTCCTTCTGCACCCATTCACTCACTAATCGTGACAGCACTCTTCTGCACATCCAAAAACACATGCTCGTCCTCCTCTCAACCCACGCGCCCACACATGCCCCCCCTCCACAGTTTCTATTCCTACTAGAATAGTCTTCAGCAAAGCCTTGGCTACAAGCAATCTTCAGTTCTAATCCTGGTGAGTAAAGGAAACTGGAGAAGCGTAACAGCTGAAGGAGCAGCTGCCCAGAGACAAGGAGGTAAGCTGGGGCCAAATGCTCCAGGAAGGAGACGGCAGGCATGGACTCAGAAAGGGGCCAAGGATCCCTTCATTACCTCTCTGCCTCTCACTACAACCTCACCTGTGTGCCTGAGGAGTCACGGAGTTTCAGAGTTAGAAGGTACCCTATGAAGTCCTTCTGTGTCAAGTAGTCTAACCCAGCTTCATCTATGAGTGATTTCCTGGCTGAGAACATGAAACTTGACAAACTAGTTTTCCAGATTAGAAATGGTTCACATCCGTACCTTGTCAATCCATCAGTTACTTCTTAAGACAGTCCTTCCTTACCCCTCAAAGCCTGCTACCATCACTCCCACTGCACTATGGTGACAGCAAGTAAGCACAATCCTTTTGAGTAACAGATCTTTAAAGCATAGCTGTGTATTTGCCACATCTGTTCCCAACTCCTTCAAGTCCTCTCCCTAACCAGTCTTCTCAGCCCCCTGCCACACTTCTCTAAGCAGTTGTCCTGTGCTGTTGCAGCTCCCAACAAACCTATTTCCTCACCCTACAATAGTGGCTCTCAACTTCCCTGTGTCAGAGTACTCATTCTCTTAAAAATGCCTGCAGACTCCAGGATGCTTTGCTTATGTGCATTATCTGTAGTGCTAAAGCATGAGAAATTAAAACTGGAACAATCAAATAATTGTTTATTAGTATGGTGGTTCCTTTGAAAGTGAAGAATATACCTTCCTCCTAATTCAGAAGTTCTACTGCTGAGTGCAGGCCCAAGGAGCTGGAGGAGGGACTGGTGGTGCACTGTATACTCATGTTCATGAAGCACAAGTCACAGCAGTCCAAAGGTGAAGACTAATATCCACAGATGAGTGAATTGACATGTAAAATGTTGTATATACACACATCCCTCTCAGTTTTTTTCCAAAGGAATTTCTAATACATGCCATACCATGAATGAACATGAAGGCATCATGCCACATGAAGCAGTCACAAAATGACCAAACACTTTCTGTTGAAGTCATCTTTCTCGTTGCTGAGCAGAAAAACAAACAAACAAACAAACAAAAAAAACCGACCAATAGCATCTTGTGGAAGGAAAGGGTTTATTTTGGTTTACAAACTCGAGGGGAGGCTCCATGATGGCAGGGAAAATGATGGCATGAGCAGAGAGTAGACGTCACCTCTACCATAGCAAATAGTGGTCGGAAGGTGTACCAAAATCTGGCAAGGGGAAGATGGTCCCTATAAGCCCACCCCCAACAACACACCTCCAACAAGGTTCCAATTCCAAAACTTCCATCAGCTGGAGATCAAACATTCAGAACACATACATTTATGGGGGACACCATAGTCAAACTCAGAAAGTAGAATGGTGATTGTTGGGTAAAGAGGGATATACGGAGAGTGTTATTTAACAAGTAGAGTTTCTGTTCGGAATGATTTTTTTTTAAGTTCTAGAGATGGGTAAAAGTTGAACACAGTGTGAATATACTTAATGCCAAAGAGCTTTACATAGGTTAAATGGTAAATTTTAATCTATGGGTATTCAATGACAAAAAAAATTCAATTCATTTTAAAGTAACAATCATAAACCCATTATATATTAGCCTAAATATATTTATTTAACATAACTATTTTGAGAAACAAAAAAGTATGAGAGGAGGCACTATATCTTTTTTGCAAATATTTTTAGGGTATAAATTACGATGACAGCTATTGATTCTGGACTGTTGTGAGGCATTTCATCCTTGGCATTATCTTTGTGGCTGAAGAGATGGCTCAGATTACAAAGCACCTGCTGCACAAGTGTGAGGACATCCTAGCACCCACATAAATGACAGGTGGGCATAGAGGTCCAGCCACGATCCAGCACTCAAGAGGCAGGGACAGGGATCTCTGGGGCAAGCTGGCTAGCTAGACTAGTCAAATCAGTGAGCTCTGGGTTCAAACGAGACACCTGATGTCAATGTCTGGCCTCCACACCCACACATGCCCTCCTGTATAATATGCCCCAACACATACAAACATGGATATATAGACTACACACACATCTAGACTTATTGATACATACAACATACCTGGTAATGGAGAAGAATTTTGTCATCCTTTAAGATAATGGAAGTATTCTCCTTTAAGAGCACATCAAAATGTGACAAATAGTAGCTTCCTAAAATTAGTGTGAGGTATAACCTGACATCAATAAACTTTCCATACTCTATGATGGAAAAGTACTGGCTGCCTGGATGTGATTCTGGAATATCATTATGTTCAACTACTGGTTACTTAAATTAAGTGGTTGAGACGTTTCACTAAATAATATCAAAAAGCAACATTCATTAATATCACCACCAATTGCATAAAAAAATTTAAGTATCAAAATGTCATCAAGTTTCACAGTAGCAAATACAAATTTTCCAAAATCTAATTTTATTTAAAGCTTGAAATTTATCACTATTGACACACAATGCCTTTCCTAAAAAATGACAGGTTCAATTTGCTCATTTTTGAAAAATTATCTGCCAAGTATTTTAAACATGAATTCTATGAATAACAATATACATGAGTATATATAAATACCAAAAGTTTTAGGCACTCATGTGTTTCATTTTTTTAAAAAGTTATTTAGCTAGTTTCTAAAATAGCAACATAAATGCTTTCTTCTAGATAACATCTTACTTCAGCATGTGCCAGAAGTAACTTATATGTACTTACTATCATTAAACAGATCATTATAAAGATGTGGATTCAAGTGCTGAAATTTAATAAAATTAATAATTAAAGTTTTATCAAAATTACTCAGGTTAAACTAGCTTTTACTTTCCCACTGCAAATATGTGGTGGAGTTTGGTATCAGTTCCTTTATTTTCACATCAACAAGTAAACCCATCCATCACCATTTCTTTTGTACAATGAGTATAAAAGTCTGCCCCATAAGTAAGGCAAAAAAAAAGGGAGTCTTACTATTCTTATAAACTAGCTTTGTTCTAAAGTAGTCTAGGAAACCCACGTGGGTCTAAGCTTCTTCAGGAAGGCCTTTCTGTACTAGATCATCTAGCAGAGTGGCTGTCACATAGCAAGTGATTCTATTTAATGCCTCAATTCACCCATTCTTTTATATGCTGAAGATTTCTTACACTGAACTACAACCAGCAAAATTGCATGGAAACAGAAGAGGAATGACAATGTCTTCATTCCCCAGAACTTCTGGTGCCATATAGATGACCAGTTTTTAAATAGCCAATATAAGAATAAAAAAGAACAATTCATGGGGTTTTTGTTGCTTCTTTTTTTGAGGGAGGGTCTCGCTCTAGCCCAGGCTGACCTGGAATTCACTATGTAGTCTCATGGTGGCCTGGAACTCATGGCAATCCTCCTACCTCTACCTCCTGAGTGCTGGGCTTAAAGGTGTGCACCACCATGCCAGCTGTTGTTGCTTCTTGTTTGCTGTGCTGCTGAGGCTCAAACCTGCATGCTAGGCAAGTGCTCTACCACTGAGCTCCAACCCCAACCAGGAGCAATTAATTCTTATCAAAGAGATGGGAAAAGAGGACAAAGCAGTATAGGCCAAGTGGACAGCCTGGAAATGGTCTTGTGACTTTTGTGGAATAGCAAAAGATCTAATACGAGGAAGAAGAAAAGGAGAAAGAAGCTCTAGCACTCTGCTCTGATCCTTCTCTCCTGCTAGCCAGAACCATGTTAGTACCCTGAAAAACAATCCCATGACTTTCACTCTCCTTCAAATGCCTCAACAGCCCCTTCATGCCCCCACAGAGTCAGGGAAAAGGCATTTAGGAATTTACAGCCCTCTAAAAATCTAGTCCCACCCAGCCTAGATAATTTTATTGGTCTAAAAAGGGCCTACACCAGAAACCTACATGGCCTTCTCACCACTCCTACACAGGAAACTCACTCCCTTCTCATCTCCCTGATTGCTAGTCAAGACTTCACTACTCTAGTTATTTCTTCTTGGTGTACTTATAACCTTATTCATTCACATTCTTCTTACTGTAATTAACTGAATACCTCTTATGTGCCAGCTGCTGGATATAAAAAGAAAAAAGGAGACATCCTCCTTACTTTGAGGGACTCATGGTATAATTAAGTCTAGAAAAAAAGGTACGGCAAGTGGTACTTAATAAGGATATTCCCCACATGATTCCCAAACATCCTTGACATTAGCTTAATTGTTTGCTCTAATTTTTCTAATTTTTAAGCCCATTTCCACCACAAATGAGATGTCCACGCAAACATGATTTAAATATCTCCATTTATTCCTAATCCTTTTGGCTCTTCCTAAAACTGCAGGCCAGACTTGTTTCTGTAACCTTAGCAGTCCCAATGGACACACATTGTAGCCAGGAATAAGTTTTAGTTTCAAACTGGGAAGTTTTTGCTGTGTGAAAACTGACCATGCCTTACACTCAATCTGTGTTGTATAATTCCAACCGTGCTCTGGTTACTCTCACCTGAAGATGGATCCTTCACTGGCTTTCTTTGCTGACATCCCAAAGCTAATTTGCTTTTCTGCCAGCACTGTCTGTCCTATCTACTTTCATCCTCTCCTTTACTTCTTAGCTTTCTGTTGCAGTCAGCTTCTTGTTGATGGCAGAAAGTACTGAACCAAAGCAGCTTGTGGGAGGAAAGGGTATATTTTGACTTACAGACTCAAGGGGAAGCTCCATGATAGTAGGGAGAAACATGGCATGAGCAGAGACTGGATATCACCTTCTGTCCATCATCAGGTGGTAAACAGCAACAGGAGAGTATGCCAAATACTGGCCAGAGGGAGCTGGCTATAACATCCTTAAGCCTGCCCCCAACAATACACCTCCTCCAGCAAGGCTCCAAATCCGAAATTGCCATCAGCTGGGGATCAAGCATTCAGAATACCTAAGTTTATGGGGGACACCTGAATCAAACCACCATACTCTGCCCCTGGCCCCCATAAACTGATAACCACAAATGATGTAAAATACAATGTATTCAGTCCAACTTTAAAAGTCTCCATAGTTTTTTCTTAATCCCAATGATGTTCAAACATCCCCACAGTCATCCGCATAGCCCAAGGTCTCTTAACTGAGCCATAATACAAAAAAAAAAAAAGGCACAGAATAAGCCTTCACACTGTAAAAGATGGCATTAGGCATAGCAAAGAAATATTGAACCAACAGAAGAGTTAAAACCAACGGGACAAACTAACGCTCCAAGTTCAACAACTCTAATTAACCAGTGACAAGTCTCTAGAATTCCAATTCCATCCCTCTAACTTGGCTGCTCATACCCTGAGGTATACTACATCTGGTGCTATCAGCTCTCCTTGTCAGTCATCCCAAAGTCCTGGCATCTCCATTCGGACTCCACTGCAACCCACAGTTCATCCTCATGACTCCATCAGGACTCCACACAAGTAATTCAACAAGCCTGCTTCACACTGCCCAAGGCCATTTCCAAAAAAAAAAAAAAAAAAAAAAACAGAACTGTGCTGCAAATACAATAGCCCTCTCTTTCCTGCATTTGTTATACTCCATAAAACCAGATGGACTACCAGTTTGTTAATCCAGGGGGGAAATAAATCCAACTTTGAAGAGCAGGATACTCCTACAGCATTCAGGCACCTTAAAAGAGTCTGCATTCTTCCTGCTGTCCCAATGCAGATTCCCTGACCCAATCTCAATGGTTGTAACCTCTCAAACAATTACAGCTGAACGGGCAGCAATTTCAGCCCAGAGATTTCACTTCTTTCTGTGCCTTAACCTTCTGCTCACAAAGTCCATTTCTACACAATGCAGCACTACACAAGTTCTCAGGACATAGGCAGGCAAAATGCAGCAAGCCTTTCACACAAACTGTTTCTACACCAGCCCAAAGTTCTTTATTTCCCTCATAAGCCAAATCTCATAGTTTACAGTTCATAGTTCCAATTGCATTCAACTCCAACCAAAATCTATCAAGCTATACTTACAGCACCTGGCAAGGCATCTTTTAGGCCCAAGTTTCAAATCCTTCCACATTCCTCCCACAAATCAATTTCAAAATGCCAAAAGCTACATAGTCAGGTTTCTAGAAACAATGACCCCACTTATGGGTGCCAATTTTACTATTGCTTCTCAATGCTGGAAGGAAGCACCTAAACAAAGCAGCTTGTGGGAGGAAAGACTTTACTTTGGCTTACAGACTCGAGGGGAAACTCCATGGTGGCAGGGAGAAACGTGGCATGAGCAGAGGCTGGACATCACCTCCTGGCCAATACCAGGTGGACAACAGCAAAAGAAAAGTGTGCCAAATACTGGCAAGAGGAAGCTGACTATAACACCTATAAGTGCATGCCCAACAACACACTGCCTCCAGGAGGCTACAATTCCCAAATTGCTACCAGCTAGAAACCTAGCATGCAAAACATACAAGTTTATGGGGGCACACCTGAATCAAACATCACATCTCCCTTCATGATACACTTTACACCTGAAACCATGTTCAACTCACATTTAGAAATCAGTCTTGGTCCTCTCATTTCAACCATAACTTAGAAACCCTACATGTTTTTTTCAAAGCAACTCAGTGCTGAATCAAAACATGAGGGGATATACTGATGCAAAGCAAACTCACCTTTCCATATGCATCTCATCTCCTAAGTACATATATTCCATGTAGGGAAGAGCTTTCTTCTTATATAATCCTGAACACCATCATCCATTTGTTCACTCTTGTATTTTGCAGGATTAAAAGACATGACAATAGCCAAAGTAGAGATGAATAGGAAAGACATCCCTTTCCGGGTGCATGTCAAATACAATGTGGCTGGGTTATTAAATTATATATGATCTGTAGTAGTTTAATTTAGAGCTACCCCAAATTCTGCTCTAAAGAGAAACCAAAAAAGATAAAAATGACTGTCTAATTATGGTACAGGCCTTTCAATACTAATATATAATTATATTTATTTGATATATAATTTCATAAGTTTTTCAGTAAAGGGTAGTAGTATTAAGATGCTATGGGGTTCTAAATGTATGACAAAAACCTATTATGTATTGTTGTTTCTTTTAGGCTCCTTTCTGTTACAATTCTATTATGTTTAATGAAATACTGAAACACAAAACTTATTAAACACTTAATGGGATGGAAAAACATTTGGGGTTTCACACAACATCCATTTTAAACACAAGTAATACACAACAAAATAGCTATACAGCTACGTGCTACAATATTAAGATGCAGACTGACTGTATAACAGTTACTTGAAGCTATTCAGAAAACAAAACAATACAACCATTTTACTATACAAAAGGATATATTAATGTGTAATTGGTTAATTATATGTGGTAAAGAGAAGATACAATACCAAGGGAAATCTAAAAATAATTTATATTTTGCTTTTAAATATTCTGTGCAATTTTGATTTTCTAATTAAGCTGCTCTTCCAATTTCTGAGTATATCCAGATAGTATATTAGGTGCACAGTGGGAAAGTCTGCTCCTAATTATATTTTAAACACACATACTAACCAGCCCATTGTTTACAAATGTAGTATCAAAACTGCCTAGAAAATTACTTGTTTTTGGTGTGTGTGTGTGTGTGTGTGTGTGTGTGTGTGTGTGTGTGTGTGTGTAAAATGTGTGGTTGTGTGGGGGTGGTATTTGCCTGTGTGGCACCCCATGTGCTCGCTGTGGTGCCTAAGCTGAGCTGAACACTGGGTGTTCCACTCTATCACTCTTCAGTTCATTCTTATTTAAGCCAGGGTCTCCTACTGATCCCAGAGCTTCTCCCCACCAACACACACACACATGGGCGCCAGAACACTCCCACCCCCCACCCTGGGAGCTTCTGTGATTCTCAAGTCTCTATTCCCCTATGGGATTTGGGTTACAGACATGTGTAGCCACATGCATCTATTGATATGGGTCCTGGGGATGAACTCAAGCAGTCTCTGGACCTCCTTAGGCTCTCATACTTGCACTGAAAGTATTCTTAACTGTTGAGCCATCTCTCCAGCCCTAAAATTTCCTTTTAAGAGCTATCTGATTTCCATTCAATGACTGTGCTTCTTGATATAAACTGAGGCAAAACTGATATATTTTACCAAGCCTAAATATTCTTTCTCCCTCCCTCTCTTCTGTTCCCTCCCTCCCTTTCTCTGAAAGGATCCACTAAATCATCCAGGGTACGGCCTCAAACTCTTAATCTCAAGTAATCTTCCTGCCTCAGCATCTTGAGTACCTGAGACTACAGGTTTGTACTATTGTTTAAATATCAATAATATATTCTTTTGAAGTATTAATATTAAGCCTGATTATCTGTTAGTAAAGCATGAAAGCTTTATAGCTTTCATATGAAAGATTCATAGTGTGAATTTATGATAATATCAAACTTTCTTTTAAAAGCTACCCAAATACACATCTTTAGCTTCTCATCATAGTTATCATCTCCTAACCTTGCTTTATCTTTCTCTGTATTCCTTTGTCCAAATTTTTATTACTTTGAGACAATTAACCTTCTGATGCTATGTGTACAATAAGATCCAAAATCCTTTACTGGAAATCCTAAACCTGAGCAGCTTTGAAGACCAAGTCTTTTTGCAATTACATGGATGGGAAAAGCTGTACTGACTTGAACTCATTTGGAGGCAAAATATGATTTGACCTGAATTGACATGAGATTATTAATAGTACTCATCCATCACTTTCACGTATCAAAATCTATAATTTAGCTGCAGAAATATGAATGTATATAATTAGAAAGTGCCACTAGACTTTGATAGGGATATTAAATAATATACAGAATAGACATAAATTGACATGTCTAAAATGTTTAAAAATGCAAATTCTTAAAACATATCTCATCACAGATATTGAATAATTACAGATCTTCCCTTATTTATTTTTGTTATTTATTTATTTATAATACTATCCTCTCTTCATAGGAACACAACTTGATTTTATTCACTGTTGAATCCTCTAGGCCTAGAATTGTGTTTGACATATAGCATAAAGTCCCAAAAGATACTTGTTAACTAATTAAATAAATGATCATATTTAATTAATATATGTTGGCTAAAACTAGACAAAAGTATTTCTTTAAGGAAGTGGTCATAAAAACAAGAAAAAAAGTTCATTATATGTAGTACCTTGCTAAAAGGGCACGGAGGATATGGGGTTAAGGGAAGTTGAGGCAGGCTGAAGCCCCGGGTAGTCTGTGCACTGAAATCTGGTATGAGCTTCGCCATACACCATCCTTAATCCTAAACCTCCGGGCTCCCTAAGCAAGCCACAGTGAATCCTGCACCCCAGTGGTGCTGACAATAGGTGACAGCTCCAGGTGACAAATTTCTCTGCAACCATCATCATCCAATCCATGTCTAGTAGAATCACGTACTTCCTGCCACTCAATTTATGCAAATTAGGCATTCACAGGTTGCTAACTCCCACCCTGCCCTAACCAATCCCCTTGCCCCTAATTGTCCTGGCTTCTCCTCTCTATAAATATGACCCTTCCACATACAATAAACGGTATCTGTCCATCCCACCCACAGCGGCGGTGTCCCAAACTCTCGTCAAGCCCATGCACCCAGCTTGGAGGATAAGCAGGAAACCGCCCTGCTTCCTTCCCAGCTTGGCCACAGACTGAGCGCAGCATCTGCCACCAGCCCCACCTCCGCTGTGACCAGTGTCCATGGAGGGCAACGAAGAAATGACAATTATACACTGGTCCTGAATCCATCATTTACAATTCTAAAATGCAAACATAAAATGCTGTCATCATTCCTTGATTTCTATTTCCTTAAGATTTCTTATAAATTAAGAAATACTGGGCTGGAGAGATAGCTCAGCAGTTAAGGCACTTGCCTCCACAGCCTAAGGATCAAGGTACAATTTCCCAGTACCCACAGGAGCCACAAAGTGGTGCATGCATCTGGAGTTCATTTGCAGTGGCTAGAGGCCCTGGTGCACCCATATTCTCTCTCTCTCTCTCTCTCTCTCTCTCTCTCTCTCTCTCTCTCTCTCTCTCTCTCTCGATGTATCTCTCTGCTTACAAATAAATAAAAGTAAAAAAATTAACAAGTGTGAGCTGCCATGTCCAGCTTTTAAGAAAAGAAATATCAATTAATTTATTAGCTCTCAAGTTTGAATACAAATAAAAATCAGAGTCCCACACTAGATTTGGACTTCTCTGCATAAGTGTTTATTAGCTAGTGAACTATATGGCACATATCAGCATATACAATTAGGACAGCCACACAAAAGAAGAATGGTAGTTTACTCTGCTCAATAAATACACGTTGCACACACATCTTGTGCCAGTCATCATGCTAGAGGTGGGACACACCAGAATAAGAGAAGCAGCCTCTTTCTGACTTCAAGGAAGTTCATACTTTGGGAAGACAGACATTCAATACATTCAATACAGCTGGGATGAATATTATTTTTAAAGTTCCAGTACTATCAATCAAAAAGCGTCTAATCTGAGGTGGGAGGGCCTGGAGACTGTAATTTAAAAGTGGGGAGGAAATCTAGCAGGAATAAATGGATCAGTGTTTCAGGCAGAGGTAAAGCCTAAAAAGCTTCAGCGTAAAGGGTGAAGAGGAGAAGGCAACAGTCAACATTGTGCCAATAAAAGGCCCTGAGTAAAGAAATCCATCTCATTTGTAACCCAGCTTTCCTTTTATAAAGCACTTACTATATGCTAGGATATTATATTGTTCAGTCCTCACAAAATGGGATACTTCTTATGTCAGGTTGGATAAAGTAGCTGATAGCTGATTAGCACCCCTGAAATACCTCCCACCCTACTCTCTCTCTCTCTCTCTCTCTCTCTCTCTCTCTCTCTCTCACACACACACACACACACACACACACACACACACACACACACAAGCCATCTATCTGAAAGTAAAATTACTGAGAGCATAAGAACTATACTTGCAGAAGAAAACCTTGGGAGATGATTTAGCCACACTTTCTTTAGGATGGCTCGTCTATTCTAAGAAGGGACAAGAGACCAAGAATTAGAAACAGCCCAGTACAAAGCCAAATAGCAGCTTACTGAGGGCAGACAGAAATAAATAGAACTCTGGGAGAAACTGCAAATGTTAGGTGCCTGGCCTGCTTTTTCCCCAAGAAATTTTTCTTAATGCTGGTACTCCATGCAGTAGAAGGCTAAAAACTTAAACAGGAAGATACCAAGAAAAATGTTTGCAATTCTACCAAAAAAAAAAAAAAGATTAGCATTTGGGACCCAAGTATAAAGGACCAACAGAATATGGCAAATCCTTTGTTGAAAGCCTAGGAGAACCAGGAAAGAACCAAGGGAAGCGAGACTCTGAGAAACTTAAACCTAGATTCTGCTCAACACACTCCCCCAGGACATTAAGCCAGGTAACTAGTCCTAAGACAATCTGACTCATGGAGAGGGGAGGAGTTGCATGTCTTTAGTATGAGTGCACGTCATTCGACAAAGCCAGGCTCACACATGATGCACATGATCAAAAGCTGAGTGAAAGAAACACAAAGAACTCCATGGGTGATCTAGATAATGGTTTTAACTGACAAGGACCTTAAAATAATTTTGAATGGTTCAGTGCTTCACACCACACACATGGGAAAAATAAGATTTTAGAAATACATGAATAATAGACTCAAAATTGAAATCAATAAGCAAAAACCATCAGGAAATTTTATAACTGAACAGTACATTATACTCACAAGAATTCATGAGGTAGATTTGCCAGAGCAACAGCAAAAAAACAGGATAAGAGAATTAGAATGTCAAAGGAAAATCTCCAAGTTGAACAGAAGCAAAAAAAAAAAAAAAAAAAAAAGCGGAAAACACCAGAAATGAGTATTATAGACATATAGGACTCAGTAAATAGTTCTAATGTGTAAATCAGAATCTCAGAGAGACAGGAGCCAGGAAAAAAATGAGGCATAATAAGTATTTGAATGTATTAGAATGGGAGGCAGCATAACCTCATGAAAAATGGATCAGACCTGCAACTCCCTGGCCCAGTCATTGGTTCCTTCCCACACTGAGCTGTTGATCAAAGAGAATCACAAGGTCCCTAAAATAAGACAGGATTCTGTCAAAGCTCTTCAAAACCCACCCCAGGCCAAAGGGAAGATTCTGTTGCTGAAGAAACCACAGAAAGTCATCACACAACACCAAGAGACCCTGCAAGATCCAGAATGGCAACCAGCCCCCAGATGCTACCATATG
>PVHP010037614.1:0-17352 GCA_004024765.1 Zapus hudsonius
TTTTTAATTTAAAAAATAATGTCTATGAGAAAGTATAGCAGCTACCTTCTCATTGCTGGGACAAAATACCTGCCCAAAAGCAGCTTCTGAAAGGAAAGAGTTTATTCCCATTTAGAGGCTCAAGGGGCAGTTTTATCATGATAGGGAAAGCATGGCAGAGCAGACAATTGAGCATCCGATCTTGTCACATCAGGTGGGAGGAAGTAGCAAGAGTGAAGGAGCTCTTAGTGCTGGTGAGCTGGGCACATACACCTCAAGGTCCACCCCACCCCCAGTGACACACCTCCTCCAGCAGGGCACCACCTCCCAAAGGCTCCACCAACTGGGGATTGAGGATGAGGCTTAATCACACACACTTGAGGCGATAGGGACATTTCACATTTAACCCACCATAAAAGGTCTGCAGCAGCTTATTCCTGCAGCCTCAGGCTAATGAAATCACTTGCAACGGAACAGGATGAGTCCACCCGACCCGTTCATACATGCAAGCCTACACAGCAAAACCCCGTGCACACAGCACGTGGAAGAATCTTATGCACACAGGGCTGAGCAAAAGAAGCCAAGAACATTCTGCAGGAGAACACGGAGTTCTGGAAAAGGCTGGAAAGGAATCTAGGATGAGAAGAGTCCACATACCTTTGGGAGCTAGCCACAGACAGTGAGCATGAGGGAACTTTCCTGTGTGGGGGATACAGGACTGTGCACACATGGAAATGCATTGAGCTGTACACTCAGTATTTGTGCGTTTACTGAATGTAAGTTATTCTTCTACATAGAGTCAAAGTAACAGGAAAGAAAGGCTCTGAAATCTCTGAAGTAGATAAGCAAGGCTCATGCTCTGGAGGAAGGTCTACATGTGCCAGGCCCAGAGGCATGATGACAGAGAATTGCTTCTCACCTGGGCTCTGAGTTCATTTGATAGTGCACCTACCTCTGTTTTTCTATTTTTATTGTTTATTTTTAAGAATATTTTATTTATGAGAGAAAAACAGAGACAGCAAGAGTATGGGAATTCCAGGGCCTCTTGCCACTGCAAACAAACTTCAAATGCATGCACCTCTTTGTGTATCTGGCTTTATGTGGGCTCTGGGGAATTAAACCTGTGTTGTTAGACTTTGCAATCAAGTGACTTAACCACTGAGCAAGTTCTCCAGCCCCTGGTTTTCTGTTTAAAAACATATATATTTTTATTTATTTGTGAATAGAGAGAGACAGACTGAATGAACGCATCAGGGCCTCTAGCTACTGCAAATGAACTCCAGATGCATGGGCCACTTTGTGCATCTGGCTTTATGTGGGTACTGGAGAATCAAACCTGGACCAGCAGGCTTTGCAAGCAAGTGCTTTATCTGCTGAGCCATCTCTCCAGCCCCCATCTCTGTTTCTCTATGCCTCTTTCTTCTCATTGGGAGTCCTTCAAGCACCATGGAACAGACTGTCACAAGTCACTTCAGTTCAATCCCCCATCCCTCTTTGAGGTGTCACAGAAGAGGCTACAGCCAGAGCAGGAGGAGCTGGGTGGCAGGTTGTCTGGATTCAAAGCTGAGTTGTGCTGTGAATTGTGTGCTTCTGGGCAAACCCTTTCCTCTCCACTAGCCTCAGTTTCCCCATCTATATGAACAGTATTTACTATATGGCATTTTAGTGAGAACTGGTCAGGGTGAAGCAGACAGCAGATGTCTGTCCTATTGGAATTAGGGACTGAGGCTGAGAGCTAGGCCCTCCAAACCTGTGGCTCCTTCTGGAGTTACCCTCCCTTCAGTTTCCCTGAGGGAGCTCACTGCCACCCAGGACAGGGCCTGGCATGTACTGGTCCATAATATATGTGGACTTGTTCAGTCTTCACAGCAACCCGATGAACTACTACTTTACAGAATGGAAACTGAGGCAGGCACAGAGAGGTTAACATGGTTTATAATTAATGGAGCCTAGTTCTAGATACCCTGCTCCCAACAACACTGCTTAGACTAGATGGGGCTGCCCCGGCCAGCATTCTCAACTGAGGAGGCCTGGAGAAGGTGCTGGAAACCATCGGTGCTGATCAAGACCAGTCCCGTCAGGGCAGCCAATGGGACATTCTGGCGCCCTGACTTTGGTGAGAGCCACACCCTTTTCCAGGAAGGTGAACCCACCCAGAATAACTGAGCCAATAGACAGTTGAAGCCACGTGCAGCCTGAAGGTCCCCGGAGGGAAACAGCTTTGCAACATGCCAGTCATTATTGCTTCTTAGGGGAGGAGCAATGGGACACCTCAAGAACTGATTAAAGCATTAACTCCCACCTGTAGCCAGGTGAGGACTTGCAGTCACACCCTTTGCTCAGTGCCTTTATAGTTTACTGCACTCTTTCATTTCACCGCGGGATGAGAATGTTCTAGAAGCTGCAGCCTGGTGTAGGGGAAAGGGAGAAGGTTCTGCTTATTCTTCCTGGCAGCAAGACTGAAGTTAGGTTCTGTACAGGCTCCTGGGTGGGCTTGTGGGCTTGTTTCTTTGTGTATTGATAGGCTTTCCCTGGTTTTTAAAATGTATTTTTATCTATTTATTTGCAAAGAGAGAGAGAGTGTGTGTGTATGGGCATGACAGGGTCTCTTGATGCTGCAAACTCCAGACACATGTGCACCACTTTGTGCATCAGGTTTTTTTTTTTATTGTCCATAATGAGTTACATTATTTAGTGGGCAAACAATGAGTTGTTATCCCCAATTCCCCGATGCTCCCCCTCACCCATTCACCAATCAGCTGGATATCCTCCTCCATGGGTCGTATGGATCAGTCCTTGTGACAGGGCACCATGGATAGCCTAGTATTCAGCCAGGTTCTCCTGGCCCTAGTATGTTGTTACTGAGGGGTGCCATGTGCATCAGGTTTTATGAGGGTGCTGGGGAATCAAACCCAGGCCAGTAGGCTTTGCAAGCAAGGGCCTTTAACCACCGAACCATATACCCAGCCTGGCTTTCCTTTGTTTAACCAAAAAGCAAAAGTGAAGAGTCAGCCATTGGTGGACAGGACTAGTGTGGTCAGAAATGTCCAGCTCTATCTGGGCTGGAAGGTAAGTCAACTCAACTTGGGTTTTGGCATTGAAAGTCCTGTGTCAAGAGAACCCTCAGTTCCAGGGAAACAGAAGCACTTGGTCCCCTACCAGTGGGCTGTTGGGTTGGTACATTTCTTTCTCACCTTCTGCACAAAGAACAACAGCATGTTGCTTTGCCGTTTGTGGTCCCCAAACTGCTTTTTGCCACATCTTGTTTGTGCACATCATGGTTCTAGGGCTCCATGGAAACCCTTCAGGCTCAGGCACCAGAGCCCACCTCTGTGCAGCCATCCCCTCCTATGCACCCTGCCTTGACTCAGGATGGTCACTGCTTGGCACCCTCCTCAACCTCCAGGGCAGGACAGATGCCCATGCAGGAGTCCAACCCAGGATCACCGAATGTCTGAGCCCCTCAGTACCCATGACAGGGCTGCCCTCCCCAACAAAGCTTAACACCCCAACTCCAGGGCAACTTGGCAAGACAGAGCCTCCCTGGAAGCGGCAGCTGGGAGCCACTCCCCAGGTGTGGCTTCTTAACCCCTTCTGTGCCATGGACCCCTTGGGTATCTGGTGAAACCTGAAGACCCTGCTCAAAACGATGTATTAAAATGTATTATGGCATGTTCCGAATGCACGCAACAAAAACAGTTTAAGATGTAGACACCAAAGTTTCAAAAAGCAAATTTGTACTATAATAACATGTGCATATTAAATATTGAGATTTAGGGCTGGAAATGTGGCTCAGTGTAGCATGTGGGACACCCTTTGCTCTCAACAGTACCCATCCCACATTATATATATATATATATATATATATATATATATATATATATATATATATATATATATATATATATATATATATATATATATAAAGTTTTCCCCCCAGAGATCAAAAGTGAGTCTGTTTTGGCAGGGAGCAAGAAGCTATGGTTGAGGGAAGAAAATATGGGGACCAGGATCAGGTATGGTGGCACATGTCTTTAATCCCAGGACTGGGAAGGCAGAGGTAGGGGGATTGCCACAAATTTGAGGTCAGCCTGGTCTAGAGTGAGACCCTACCTAGAAAAAGCAAAACAAAAAGAAGAGGAGGAAGAAGAGGAGAAGGAGGAGGAGGAGAAGGAGGAGGAAGAAGAAGAAGAAAAAGAAGAAGGAGGAGGAGGAGGAGGAGGAGAAGAAGAAGAAGAAGAAGAAATTATTAATATGGGGAACAAATACTCTTGTGACCAAATCAAAAAAAGGCGCAGCACCAAAAGCAAGTCTTTGTCACCTTTGTCATCAAGAACACCAACACCTGGTTCCTGTAAGACAGGGTACCTGCCCTCAAGCTTATTAATTGGCAATTCAAAAAAAGAAAAATGGTAGGAAGAATCTGGAACATGCCATACATCTGTTAAGTGCCTGCTTACAGTATGCGCAAGCCACAGGAATTCCAAGGTGGGATCGCTCCCTTCTGAGGTTTGTGGCGAGGATCAAAGGCAAAGGCAGACATGAACTCTGGTTAGCGCATGCTTTGAGATGACTGGAGGCTCAGGTCTCTGTACCCTTCCGTGTACAATCGGGATCACAGCTAAGTAAGACCCCTGATATATACTAATGTTTGCAAATGGGGTCAGGAGAGTTCCCAAAACTGCAAGAAACAGGAAGCCTTCCACTTCAGGGTGTTGGGCGTGAAGACATATGAATGAATGAATGCGCCCCTACACAAGGGCTGCTTTCCCATGCTGCCCGGGGTGGTTGGATGAAGAGATGGACCGACCCCCAGCTCATCAGGGCTTGTCACTGTGGCCTGGTCGGTCAGAGCTCAGGCAGAGCATTGGCGGGGGGCAAGGGAAGGAGGGGCTTTGCTTGATCTTCCCCGGAGCCCCTCGCGGCCCTGTGCCTCCAGCATGCTCCTCACAGGCCTGAGCAAGCGCGAGGAGCCCACGATCGCCCGCATGGGATACGTGCCTTATCCCACGATGGGCGAATCAAGGCGATCCCAGGCCAGAGAGGGGAGCGGGCATCCATGCACCCTTGGATAGACCCTTCCAGGCCGCGGTCACTGGCATCCATGGGAATCTGGGACAAGAGAATTTGGGGCGGAGTGGGGAGGAGGGGGAACAGAGAAGTGGGGCCCGTTGAGCAGATGAGGTGGGGGTGGGGATCCCTAAGGGGGAAAGCGAGCGTAACGGGAGGCTGCCGGCTCCTTTAAGAGGCCAGGCTGGCCCGGCGACTGGCCCAGCTAACAGAACCCAGGCGCAGCTCTGCAGACCGCGTCCTGGGGTAGTGACTCCCGACTCCTGGAGAAAGCAGCTAAGGATGCGGGGAGGGCGTGGTCCAGCCGGTAGCTGGGTGGAGCCAGAGCTGCAGCAACCAGTCCACGCCGCGGAGACCGCCGCCGAGCCCTTGGGTGGGCGGGGCCACGGGCGCATGGGCGTGGCTGTGCGCTGCGGGTCCTGGGGGCGGAGCCTCGGTTCGGGGAACGCCGCAGAGGGAGGAGGAGGGGCCGGGGTCGGGGGGGCGGAGCCAGTGTCTGCAGAGGGCGGGGCCGCCGCAGAGGGGGCAGTGGCGACCGAGAGTCCTCTGCGTGCGCCGGCCGCGGCCCCTCCACAGCCGCTCTGACATTCGGGGCGGAGAGACCTCCAGCCCCTCGCCATCCTCGCGCGGCCACACCGCGGCCTCCACCGCGTCCCGTCGATCGCTTCGGCGGCACCCACATCCGGCCCTCTGTGTCTGCGGAGGCCGCATCTGGCGCGCATCTGGAACCGCCCGCTGGTCGGCCGCGCTGGAGCCCGCGCCCGCCCTGGCCCGGCCGCGCCGGGAAGCCTGCCCCGAGCTGGAGCCGCATCTGGAACCGCGGGCCCGGGGCCCTGAGCCGCGCAGCCGGCGCATGGTGAACTCGCTGCTGTTTGGAGAGATGGCCTTGGCCTTCGGCTGCCCGCCGGGTGGCGGCGGCGGGGGCTGCCCGGGCGGTGGCGGTGGTGGCGGCGGGGCCGGGCCCGGACCGTCTCCGGTGACGGCGGCGCTGCGGGACGATCTGGGGTCCAACATCCACCTCCTGAAGGGGCTCAACGTGCGCTTCCGCTGCTTCCTGGCCAAGGTGCACGAGCTGGAGCGGCGCAACCGGCTGCTGGAGAAGCAGCTGGAGCAGCAGCAGAGCGAGCGCGAGCGGCGGCTGCGCTACAAGACCTTCTCCCGCGAGCAGGCCGTGCAGACCGGGCCCGAGCTGCTGCGGACTCCCGGCCCGGGCGGCGGACTGTCCGGCACCAACGCCAACACCGTGGCCCTGGGCGGCCTGCCACCCGGCCGCCTGCCCGGGACCATCTGGAGTTACACGCAGGTACGGCGCACGGGCGGCGGCGGCGTGGAGACGGTGCAGGGCCCCGGCGTGTCGTGGGTCCATCCCGACGGCGTGGGCGTGCAGATCGACACTATCACGCCGGAGATCCGCGCGCTCTACAACGTGCTGGCCAAGGTGAAACGCGAGCGAGACGAGTACAAGAGGAGGTGAGTGCCCCTTCCCTCCCCCCACCGCGCCGCACCCCTGGAGGGGCGTGGGGGGCCCGGCAGCTGCGGAATGTGGGTGTCCTGGGCGGGGGTGGTTGGGGACGGCAGCTGGCCCCGGCAGGTGGGATGGGAACCGCTGCCGTGTGTGCCGAGCGCCCCACGCGCTCTGGGAAGACTTTGTGATCCAGATCTGAGAATGCGGGTGCGCACCGATCAAGGTGGGGGATACTTGCAGCGCTCCCCGGGGCCAAGAACATTGTTTCCGAGGGACGTAATAACCAGCGGTGTTATGGTGATCTCATTTCGTCCTGAGGACAATGCAGTGTGAGGCAGCCTCACTCCAATGTTGCACATGAGGAAACAGAGGTGTAGAGGTACAAAGTGACTTGCCCAAGGCAGCTTGGCTAATCTTAGGTGGTGAAAGTTAGGATTTGATCTGTTGACTTCACTTCTGACTAGTGTGTCTCCCAGCCTAGATATTTCCCCCAGAGATGTAGGCGACAGACAACCTCTTCCTTAGTGGGAATAAAGAAAAACTCTTAACCAGCTCACTCTCTTTTTACTCCTTGAATTTAATGACATCACTGGTGTGAAAATGGATGGATCTGTCCTTAGGAAACCAGAGCCTCTGGTCTTGCTTTAGCTCTATAAGGCCCAACTCCTCCTTAGGCTGCAGGACCTGAACTGGCCAGAAGCCTTAAAAAAAAAGAAAAAAAAAAAAAAAGGTCCTTTCTTCTCCACATTCCCTGAGTCTCATGGTTTATTGAAGTCCCATGAACTCAGCTCAAGGAGGAGATAACCTTGGACTGGAAAAATGGACATGAAGTAGACCCAGATCATAGGCTCTGGCTGAAGGCAGACTGGCCTGCAGAATTGGCCAGTGTGGTTCTTGTGTAGTCTGGATTCCCTGGCTGCAAAATTGACATCCATCACTTCCTGCCTGCCTGCAGCCTTGGCTGCCAAAACTGTCTGCTCAGCCTTCTTACACAAGGAGAGATGGGGTCTCTGTGTTAGTCTCAAGTCTTTGTGAGGAGGGACCCTCTGACTCAGGGCTACTGTCCCAGGCTTGGGTGACCCTGCATTTGGAACCCCAGCTTTGTGTGGGTCAGGATTATTTCTTCCTTCCCTTATTGTCTGCCCGGGGAATTTACCTTCCCACTGAGTTGCCCACTGACTGCTGGGGAGATGGTGCACCCCTGGGCAGCCTGTTTGTTCATCATCATCAGGGAAATGGGAGCAGTAAACTCCCCCCACACTGCAGAAACCAGGGGCAGTGGTGTAAAGTCCTCAGTGGATGTTATTACTCAGGATATATGTATATATATATATATATATATATACACACACACACACACACACACACACACACACACACACACACACACTTTGACACCTTGTGAAGTTAGCAGGGAACTGAAAGGCATAGAGTCACCCATCTCCATGTAGGACCTGGCTTTCTGGGGGATGATGCTCATCTCTGTGGGGGTACCTTTCTCTCTGCAAGATTTCAGAATGGCCTAGTGGCCTTTTATAAAGAGGCCACCATCTGCCCTGGTGGCCAGCCTTGACTGGGCGGGCCAGAGAAAGAAGCACTTGCTTTCGATGGTGAAACTCTGAAAGGAGGAAGAGCGGGCCAGGCCCTTCTGTCTGCCACCCTTGACCAGGTAGTCATGCCACAGGCTTGCGCTGTGTTTGTTTAATTGTGTGTATGCTTTCTGGACCTGGCTACTAAGGTGATGGAAAGACCGTGCGTGCCCAGGCTTAGAGGAAGATGGATTGGCATTGAGCAATGAGCCATTCAGGTTGCACCCAGGGTGTGGGGTGTGATGTCAGCTTCTGGCACTGTCCTGGAATGAGCCGGTGCTGCTGAGACAGGTGGGGTGCAGGAATCTCTCTTCCCGCCTCTCTGTGTTCCTGCACACCTTTGCGTGCTCCACTGTTTTGAATTGGAAAGATTCTTTTTTTCTGTAGTAGTTTCGGGGCTCACCTTGGCTCTTTCCACAGTGAGTATGCTCCTCTTCCTGGACCTCAGTGCTCTTTGGAGTTCAGGCTGCCTTAGTGACCCTTTTTAGGGAAGTTTAGGGATTCTTTGAATATTGAATAAAATTATTTAAAAAGAAATCAAGGGGCTGGGGAGAAGATGGCTCAGTCGTAAAGTGCTTGCCATGCAAGCATAAAGACCTGAGTTCAAATTCCTAACAGCTATATAAAGGCCAGGCGTGAAGTATGCTCCTGTAATGCTCCTAGCAAGTCCGAGATAGAATTCTTAGGGCTTGCTGGCTGTATCAGTGAGCTCTGGGTTCAGTGAGAAACCCTGTGTCAAAAAATGAGTGAAGAGCCAGTGACAAAGACACCTGATGCCAACCTCTGGCCTTTATACATATGTGCATATACATGCACTCACCTGGACATACACAAGCACATATGTGCACATACCATCACACACAAAATACACAAGATTTTAATATAGAAAAATGTTCTCATTCACATTCTTTATTTTTTTTCCTTTTTATTTTTGAGATAGGGTGTCACTCTAGCCCAGGCTGATCTGGAATTCATTCTGTAGTTCTAGGCGAACTCACAGCGATCCTCCTACCTCTGCCTTCTGAGTGCTGGGATTAAAGGTGTGCACCACTAAGTCAGCTTCATTCTTTAATTTTTAAAATATTTTTATTTATTTGAGAGAGAAAAAGAGTGAGTGTGGGCGCACAAGGGCCTTTGCCACTGCAGACGAACTCCAGATGTGTGTCTTTGTGTCTGGCTTTGTATAGGTACTGGGGAATTGAACCCTGGCTACTAGGCTTTGCAAGTGCCCTCTTCCCAGCACACATCTATACATTCTTAATGTTGACTGACTAGATTTCACTAGCATACTAATTTCTTAATTGTTGGCCTACAGTTAAAGCCTCTCTCTTTTTGGAAAGTATGCCCTAATTACCAGGCAAACTGTTCAAAACAGTTCCTGGTCATAGCTTCTTGCCTGTGTTTGGCAGGATATTGTTTGTGCTTTACAGCTAAAACTGCGATAGAATTAAACCGGTTATGCCACTGTCACCCACAATCCCCTCCTCAGTGAGAATGGATATGAATAGCTTCATCAGTTTCATTGACGCTAGAATGTTAGGTTTGAGTCTACAATACAAATTTAGACATGTAACATTCTGGGTTTTTTTGTTTGTTTATTTTAAATATTTTTATTTATTTGTGAGGAGAGAGAGAATGAATACGAGTGAGTATGGGCACACTAGGGTCTCTTGTTGTTACAGATGAACAGTGGCACATGTGCCACTTTGTGCATCTGGCTTTATGTGGGTGTCAGGAGATCAAACCTGGGTCAGCAGGCTTTGTAAGAGGGTGCCTTTACCTTCTGCCATCTTCCCACCCCCAACATTCTGTTTTTATTTGCTTGGGTATTAGGGTTTCTCATAATAATTTTCTTGTTGTAAAGGAGAACAGTCAATTCTTTTTTTTTAAAGTTTAAGGTCCAGAGAGATGGCTCAACAGTTAAGGCGCTTGCCTGCAAAGCCTAACAACCTGGGTTTGATTTCCAGTACTCACATAAAGCCAAAGTGGCAGATGCATCTGGAGCTCGTTTGCAGACTTGATGACCTGGCATGCCATTCTCTCTCTCTCTCTCTCTCTCTCTCTCTCTCTCTCTCTCTCTCTCTCTCTCTCTCTCTCTCTCTCCTTATAAATAAATAAAACTATTTTTAAAAATCTTTAAAAAAATAACTGGGCCTCATAGCTGGGGATGGGTCATCAGTTAAAGGCACTTGCTTGCAAAGCCTGCTGTCCCAGTTCAATTCCCCATTCACCAGGTAAGGCTGGATGGACATTTGTTTGAAGAGACCGTAGCATGACCATTTGTGTGCTTTGCATATGCGTGTGCATGCAAACAAACACAGAAATAAATAAATAAATACCCTCCTCCAATCACTGTACTCTCAAAGGGTCTTCCCAGGCTTGACAATATATAAGTGGGAATTCAGGCTGGAGTTGAAGTTCCCTGGGTATATTTGCCCACTTTGCAGAATGTCCTGGATGCCATTCCCAACACTACCGAAATTTTTTTAAAAAATAAGTAAATCGGAGCTCCTAGCACACCTTTGGGAGATGACACCAGGGTATTTGCCTGTCTGTTGGCCCCGAGGGCTTCAGGTCCTTCCAAGATGTCTAGCCTGGAACCCCAGCAGTAAACAGCAGAAGGGACCTAGCCTGAGAAGGGAGTGCTCAGGGATTTCCTGGAGTCCCCTGCTTACTTCCCCAAAGGGTATCCAGGGATGCATAGCTCATTGCTCTTCCAATCAGAGGCATTTGGGGTTCCACCTTCATGATAGGGGTACTTCCAACATAATCCACCTCGTTCCAGTGTGTGAAATGGCTCTTGAGCCTTATTGAGGCTTGGTTAGTACATTTGAAAAGCCACCCATATTAAGTATATTAGTGATTTCTAGAAAATCCAGAGTTGTGCAGCCACCTCTAGGATCTGGTTTTCAAACACTTATATTCCCCCCTCCCCCCAAAGTTCTCTCATGTCCATTTTCAGAGAGTTCCCCTCCACACCTTAGTCAGGTAATTACCCACCTGCTGTGTCTCTGCCTAGTTGACCTTTCTGGATATCTCACAGAAATGGGATCATGTAATACATAGTTTTCTACGTCTGCCTTCTTCCACTGAGATAGTTTTAGAGGCTCAGCATGTTGTAGCATGCATCTGTAGAATGGTCCTTTTTATTGCTGAATCATATCTACTGGGTGGATAGACCCGAGCGAACGCTGCTTATCCACTCTCCTACGCATTCACGCTTAAGTCAAGCCGCGCATGGTGGCGCACACCTTTAACCCCAGCACTCGGGATTAGGAGGATCACCATGAGTTTGAGGTCAGCCTGGATACAGAGTGAGTTCCAGGTGAGCCGGGGCTAGAGTGAAACCCTGCCTTAAAAATAAAACTAAACAAAATGAGGTCGCTGGCATAGCACCCAACTTGTCTACAGTCAGTGATAATGCACACACCAATCCAAACCTGAGCTTCTGGGCTGGGCACCCCCACCCTGGTGCCGCTCTTTGCCTTTTGTTTCTCCTGGGCCCAGCCAGCTCTTTTACCACATGGGAAATGTGGTCACCAAGACTGTACAGAGGGTAAGGTTGTCAAGCGTTGACTTGGAAACCAAAACAAACACTCCTTTCTGTCACCACCCATTGCCACCAAGATCTCCTGTTTTGAGTTTGCAGTTGGGGGTTTTCCCTAGGAGAGTCCTGCTGAAATTAGCTGAACTTTAAATAGGTGGGGGAGTTCTCTGAACTGGCCTCCAGGAAACTAATTCAGAGCTCCAGCACTGTCTTCAGATGCTGTGTGACAGCTGCCCAATCACTGCCCTCTCTGGACCTCAAACCATCCACCTTGAGAGGTGTGTGCTCCTTTGCGAGCTTGTTGTATACATCACGTCTGTGAATCTGAGGGACCAACATCATGGCGGATCCTTTTACTTCTGGAGATGATAGCAGTTTTCTGTGCCCTCTGTGTTCTGGGCATCATCCGGAACCATCCCTGTCTGCTTTGGATGACGAGGGTCAAGGCTTGTGACATAGGCAGCACTGCCCAGCCTATGAGCATGTTTCAGCGGTTTCCTATCTTGTCATTGGCTGGAGAAGGAAGCCAGATCTCTTTGAGGTTGTCAAGAACAAGTTCCGTGTAGCTTAGTGGTTGGAGGAAGGTGCCATGGGCTGCTGGCTGCCCACAGTACAGGGCGATGTTTAGGGGGTTCTGGTGTCACTGATGCGGAGCCCCTGTAGGCCCAGTGTGATTAGGGGCTGGCTTTCTGTGACCTACAGAGCCCATGCACTCCTGGCTGGATTTGTTCCCATGCCTGGGGCAAGTAGAGTGCTGTTGGGTGACCTCTGTGGGGATTTGTCCTGATGGTTTTCAAGTGGTGGGCCATTTAGAGCCCTGGACGCCATAGCAGGGCACCTTGAGGCGATGCTGGGCACAGTGGCAGGCAGGGCCCCTGGGATTTGGCCCATGCCTCTCTCAGACATGCACCCTTCACCCACCATAGAGTCCTCACCTGCCAGGGTGGGCACCCTTCACCCACCATAGAGAGTCCTCACCCCACCCTCTGATGTCACCTGCCCTCACCCAGGGCTGCACAGAGGTCTTCCATCTTTTCATGTGGCTGTTCTCAGCATTTTTTTAAAAAGCCCCTTCCTAGGATGGGAGGGACTTTTGTCACAGCTGTTTCTGACTGTGAACAGGAAGGGGCTGGGTTGTCAGGAATGGTGAGCAGGCCAGCTGGAGGGTCCCTGCCTTTCCCATCTTGCCCCAGGGAGGCCCCTCAGCAGGTGGGTGCTGGCCCCTGAAGGCCTGCATTGCCTTAATTTGTCCCTAGCCTTTGCTCTGCAACCAATGCGAACCCTTCGTTATTTCTGTAGCACCATTCATGGTTCACAGAGAGACAGCCTGGGAGGATGGGAAAGGGGTTCGGCCTCTCTTTGTGACTGTGGGCAAGACACTTTGACTCTCTGATCCCCCCTTTCCCATGTAGAGGAATTCCTTGTGGCTCCCCAAGGGACTGAGAAGGAATCAATGAGTTCTTGTGTTAAGGCCCCCGGAGGCTTGGTAGACTCTGGGGATATCCTCCACTTTAGCCCTGCGAAGTCTGATCTCTTAATTTATGAGGCTTTCTGAGCACAGCCCCGGGCTGCCCAACAAATCCATTTCAGGGCACATCGCCTCTGTGTCCCATGGAAGGCGCCAGAGATGGTGCTGGGGTGGAGGGGAGCCTGGCTGCTCTTTGTCTTCCAGTCTCCAAAGGGCGCAGTGATTTGTGTCTCCGGAAATCTCTCGCCTCCCCTTAGCCCTTTGTCCTCACTTTTAAAAGAGTCCCCCACCCCACTCCCTCATCTAGGTCCTGGGTTCCCTGGAGAACAGGGTTACTGAGTCTCTTGGCCCATCTGGCATCTCTCTGGGGACAGATTTGGGAAGGAGTCTAAGCCTCAAGCTAGGGGAAGAGTGGGAGGAAGGTCCCAGAAAAGGAAAGAAACAGGAGACAGCTGACCCCGAAGATTCCCTCCTTCCCGGAGGAATGCAGGCGTGGACTTTACTTTGGCCCACCCGATGCACGCCTTGACCTCCCCTCCCACACACATGCGTGCACACGCATTCACATGTGCACACACACACACACACACACACACACTCATGCACAGGCACACACACCTAGACTCTCTGGTCTGTAGCTCGAATCTCCGCCATGTCCTGTCCTGTCTTGGTCTGAAGGACTCACACATGCCCTTTGCTGCAACCGGATGCCAAGCTTCCCGAGGCATTGATCTAGACCCTGCTGGACATCAGGCTCCGGGGCCTTGGACTTGGCACTTCTGGCTTTTTGTGGCATCACTGAGCTGGTATGTTGTGTCTTTTCTATGTCATGGGTGGCCCGAGGACTGGGGTAGGGTAGGCAGCTGTCCCCTGTGTCCCTTGAGCTTCTGCCCTGGCATTCTTCCACAGTGTCCCCAAGAGCCCTGTTTCCTCCTGCAGGCAGCCCCCACGCTTGGAATCCCAGCTGCCCAGAAGGGTCTGCACCCCCATCCCCAAGCTCTGGGAGAGTGGCTCCTGCCTGGCTTTCTTCTTGCCCTCACAGAGCCCAGGTGGGCAAATATTTGTGCAATACAGAAGGACTGCATGCTTCTACACACCCCAGCCAGACGCTTCCAGGGGTCTTGTGTGCATAGAGGGAAGGGTCTATTTTTGGAGACAGAAGAGTGGGCTTCAGCCCCGACACTGAAGCTGGTGTCAGATGCCCAAGGCCAGCACAGGAGTGACAAGCCATGTGAGTCTGGGCTCTGCTCTGTGCCTCTCCCACTCTGTCTCTTCATCTCTAAAATGGGAATGCTGCCAGGTGTGGTGGCTCATGCCAGTCATCCAGCACTTGGGAGGCAGGCAGATTTCAGTGAGTTTGAGGCCAGCCTGGGCTACATAGTAAGTTCCAGGCCAGCCAGGGATAACAGTGTGAGAGACTCTGTCTTAAAAACAATAAGGGCCTGGAGGTACGGCTCAGGGGGTTAAAAAATGTGCCTGTCGCACACGTGTGAGGACCTGAGTTTGGATCCTCAGAAGCCATGTTAACTGTAAAGTGATGTAGGCCTTTGATCCCAGTGCCAGGGAAGCAGACACAGGGACTCCTTAGGGCTTGCTGGCTAGCTAGTCTAGCTGGATCAGGGTTCTGGGAGAAACCTTGTCTTAATAAATAGGGTGAATGGGGCTGGGGAGATGGCTCAGCACTTCAAGGCATTTGCTTCTACAGGCACTTTTTCCAAAGCCTGCTGACCTGGGTTCAATTCCCCAGCCACCCAAGCCTGATGCAGAAAGTGGCCCAAAGTGTCTGCATTGGCAGGAGACCCTGCTGTGCGCATGCACAGGCACACACATGCAAATGAAAAGTTAAAAAGAAATCAAGTGGAGAGTGCTAGGAGAAGGCCACCGCTGGCTTCCACACACATGCATGTGCCTGCATACAACATACGAACACACACACATGCAAAAAATTCAATCTAATTCCTCAGTCACTGGGGATGCATATGTACATCTGCATGAGATGTTTGTGCAGGGCAGTGGGGGAGCTCAGCACCTCTCTGAGCCAGCAGAGCCTGGCACTGTGCTGGGGGCTGGGTAGGTGGTCCATGCCCTTTGCCCCAGCCTTTGTGAGATGTGCAGCCTTCTACACATCGCCATCCTTGGGAGGTGCTGGGAGGGTCTGGGCCAGGTGAGAGGCTGGGGAGTATTTGTGATGCTGTGTCACAGGAACATCCTCTGCCCATGCCAGGCACTGGCTCTTACCTCCTGGGCAGGATGTGTTTTCTCATCTAATTCCTGATACCAGTGCCTCTGGTCGGCTGTGGCCTGGCTGAGCCCCTAAATGATCATATGGAGCTGCAGGAGCTCTTTGGAGTTAGTTCCTGCCCAGATCTTCCATGGGGTGGTGGGAGTTTTGTTCTGCCCACCTGAGAATGGGCACACAGGGTGTGGGCTTGCCCAGTACCTGCAAACACTGTGTTCTCTCTTTGGCTTTACTGGAGGCTTTACTCTTATGTCTCAGCTTGTGACTTTACCTGTACTCAGGAAGCTGAGGCAGGAGGATTGCTGTAAGTTTAAGGTGAGTCTGGGCTTCATCGGGGGGTATGTGTTGAAACCTTATCTCCAAAAACAAACAAACAAACAAACCCAGGTACACACTTTCTTTAATCCCAGCACTTGGGAGGCAGAAGGATCCATGTGAGTTTGAGGCCACCCTGAGACTACATAGCGAATTTCAGGTCAGCCTGAGCTAGAGATGAGACCCTACCCGGAAAAACAAGCAAGCAAACAAACAAAAAAAAGTAAGCCGAGTGGTGGCGCACGCCTTTAATTCCAGCATTTGGAAGGCCAGGTAAGAGGATCACTGTGAGTTCGAGGCCAGTTTGGGACTACAGAGTGAGTTCCAGGTCAGCCTGGCCTAGAGTGAGACCCTACCTTGAAAAAAACAGAAAAAAATAATCAGGTTGTCACTCAACAAGATAGGGAGGGGTTCACTTTCCTACTGAATTCTGCTTCATAGGGTTTAGATAAAAATTCCCTGAGGGGCTGGAGAAATGGCTCAGCTGTTAAAGGCGCTTGCTTGCAAAGCCCGTCAGCCCAGGTTGGATTCCCCAGCACCCACATCAAGTCAGCTGCACAAAGTGGCGCATACATCTGGAGTTCGTAGACAAGAGGCCCTGGTGCACCCATTGTCTCTCTCTTTCTGTTCGCAAATACATAAGAATATTTTTCAAAATCGCAAATACATAAGAATATTTTTCAAAATTGAAATAATGTAGCATGAAGATGTGGACAAAGGTTTAAAGATAAACCAGAGTGAAGTAACAGCTGCCATTGACCGGGCGCTGACTCGTGAAGCAATGGTCATCAGAGCACCCTCAAGGTAGGAATTGGTTATGTGGTTGTTACAAAGCTGAGGGTCCCAGAGGTAGAGAAAGGTGCTCTAAGTCTCCCCAAAGACCCCAAGCTCCTCCTCTGCTGTGGCCTCACCCCATGCTGCCTGGAAGCTGGCAAAGGCTGATCCAGGGTGAGGAGACCGCCAGCCAGGAGCGGGTCTCTCCAGCACCTGTCACAATATTGCCAAGGCCGGTGGCAGAACAGGAGGCAGAGGCTGCTGGGAAGACTTCCTGCTGTCAACCTTACAGTGATTGTTTCTTGATTACAAGCTGAGCCACCTGAGCCACCATACAAGATGTCCCGGTCCAGCCCTTTGGAAAAGATCCAAAAGGGGAGGGAGGAGGGCGGCTCCAAGTGGCGGTGCTGTTTCTGAGTTGCCCATGAGATATCGCTCAGTACCCTCACTGCTCGTGCGCTCATGCGCGTGCTGAGTGTGGGCTGTGTACACTCCACCTGATGCTTCCCTCCCAGACCCGTGTGCCCTGTGAAGCCAGGCTGTAGAGAGTGGTTTGATGAACAGCCCTCATGGGCTCCTGTGATTGGTGACAACTTGGGAGGCGGAGCCTTGCTGGAGGAGGTGTCACTGTGGGAAGACTTGAAATTTGTTAGTCTAGTCCTACTGGTTATATAACTAGCAAACTCTCCAGACCTACTTCCAAGATATGACACTCAGCTGTCTGCTCTGCCATGCCCCCGCCCCACCATGAGAAAGCTTCCCCTTGAGGCTGTAAGCCTGAAACAGACCTTTCCTCACATTAAATTCTCTGGTCAGGTGCTTTGTCCCAGCTAAGAGAAGGGAAATGCTACACTGTGTGTCCAAGGCTTTAAATGAATGCGAGTTCTGTGCTCGGCATGACAGTGC
>PVHP010037615.1:0-17334 GCA_004024765.1 Zapus hudsonius
TTTTTTTGTTATTTTCTGGGTGTGTGTGCTTGTGTTTTGCCACTGCTAATGAGTGTCAGACGCTTGCTACACTTTTTGCACCTGCTTCACGTGAGTGGCTGGGGACTCATGCCCTGCCTGGCAGGCTTTGTAAGCAAGAATCTTTAACCACTGAACCATCTTGCCAGCCCTGACTCAGCTTTTGATTCAATGAAATTCATCAGAAGTTAGATGTTAATAGATGAACAGTGCTGCAATAGACATTGGACTGTAGTTTATTTTGCATTCGCATGTGTTTGTATACACATTTGATTGTGTATGTGTACGAATGCATATGAGGGCCAGGGGTTGAAGTAGGGTGCCCCCCTTGGTCCCTCTCCACTTTATTCACCGAAGCAGGGTCTCTCACTTGAACACAGAGCTCTCTGCCTGGACTGGTCTGATTAGCCAGCAGCGTGTCAGAGGGCTTCCTTTTCTCTGTCTGCTGAGTGCTGGGAGGAGGTAAACCCCACATCCAAGGAGCAGGTACATGTGAACTGGAGATCTGAACTCGGCCATCTCCCCAGACAGAGTGTCATTTTTAAATCAGGCATTTTGGCATGCTTTTTCCTATGAAACTTTTAACTATATAAAATTTATTCTTCTCCTGAAATATTGCTAATTCAAAAAGGTTTGGAGGGCTGGAGAGATGGCTCAGTGGGTAATGCACCTGCCTCCAGTGCCTAAGGCCCCGGGTTCAATTCCCCAGGACCCACATAAGCGAGACCCACAAGGTGGTGGCCCTGGTGCTCTCTCTCTCTCTCTCTCTCTCTCTCTCTCTCTCTCTCTCTCTCTCTCTCTGTATCTCTTTGCTTGAAAATGAATAAATAAAATATAAAAAAGAAGGTTTGGAGAACATTAGTGAAACTGGTTTTGAAAACTTGGAAAAGTGTCTTTCATGAATAGGCTTTTTTTTTTTTTTGCCAACAGACTAAATCAGCTCATTGACACACAGACACAAGGCTTTCAGAGCAGAAGGCGGAGCTGCTGGCCAGAAGGTAGCCGTGATTTTAGCAAGACAAGCCGCCATCATGGAGTGAGGCTCAGCTTGTACAACAAACCTCTTCAGGAGTTGCCAGACTGGAGGCAAAGTCCAAGACCACCTTCACCAGGGCCACTCCCAGAGTCTGCAGGCCCAAGCCTCTTCTGGGCCCAGCCACAGCTTGCATTGAGCCAGAGTCCCCAAGCCAAACCCAAGCCCCCTTGAACTTGGAGATGAATGACACTTTTGCTCACCCAGTGAGTTCTGTTTTCAGAAATATAAGTGCCATTACAATATGATTTTTAAATAAGTGGTGTGATTTCCAAATTAATGTCAAGAAAACCCATTTCAGTCTGTAAGATACTCCATTATGAATGAGAGTATTAGCCCAGGAGAGCCTGGAACTCACAGCGATCCTGCTACCTCTGCCTCCAGAGCGCACCACCAAGCCCTCTGGCTCTGCAAGTGTATTCTAGCTCCTTGGAAAACAACTACCCTACACTTCGTAGTGATGTTTTTTCTCTCTTCTCCATTTGGGATTTTTGGCTATTGGCCCTGTACTTTTCACAAGTTTCTGAAAATTATTTTTGGGGAAAGAAAAATCTTACTTTTATAATATAAGCAATGCAAATATTTTGAAAAAAGTCTTTTATAACAGGAATAATACACATCTTCATGTATTGGGTACTAGATAATTTACCCAACATTTGGCCTGGATGTGTGATATATAACACACCTAGGATATTAAGGATATATATCGAACACCTGCACTAATGTTCTGCCTGGCTGGTAGAAGAAGAAACATAGTAGACATAGGATAATAAACTATTAAATATAGGTTTAGATTTTAGTCACTTTATTTATTTGCTGTGAGTATCGGTACATAGGCACACAGGGATCTCTGGCTGCTGCCAGTGAATATTGGTCCAGCTTTACTTAGGTGACTAGGGACATAGGCCAGAGCTGGTAGACTTTGCAAGAAAGGACATTTAACTGCTGAGTTGTCTCCCTAAACACTAGGTTACATATGTATGTATGCATGTATGATCTGTCATCTATCTATCTTTCATCTGTCCATCATCTATTAGTATGTGTGGCTTGTGTTATGGAAGCCAGAGGACAAACTCACTGTGTTTGTCTTATTCAACATTGATTTGAGGTTAGGGTCTCTTCTTTTTCTTGCTGCTGTCTGTGACTCAGCCTACCTGTCCTTCCTGTGTCAGTCCACCTGTCCATCCTGTGAGTCAGTCTCTCAGGACTGCTGGCCTGCCAGCTTCAACATGCTCCTTGCTCCCCTGCCATTGCCATAGGTCCATTGGGGTCACAGACCCGTGCACCCCTTTGCTTCTGGTTCAGGTGTATTCTGGACATTCAGGTTTGGAACAGTAGGCTTGTCAGAAACTGCCTTTACCCATGAGCAATCTCCTCAGCCTCTAATTTAGATTTTCTCTCCCTGCAGTAGATCACATATGTAAAACCAACCTGGCATTGAGGCAGAATGTAGGAGGGAGCCAGAGGTGAAGACTGGATCACAGAACTTGTTTAGTCAGAAAAGATTAACCTGTGGAGAAAGGAAAGGTAAACACTGCCTTAGTCCATCTGAGACTCTTAGGAGGATGGATGCAGGACTCTGTGTTAAATTATTCTGTCAATATTTTCAGGAATGTGGAGGTAGTTTCAGGAAAAATTATGCATAATATCCTTGTACACTATCCAATTTTCTCTGAAGGAAATGACGATCTTGCATCAAAATGTCTGCCCTCTTACAGTCCAAGAATGAGGACAAACTCTGCCTGGAAGCTCCTGTCGTTCAGCCATTGCACTGTATACTGATTTATGCTTTAAAAATTCAATGATCCACATTATATAAAAAGAGTCTTTTCTAAAAATTTAGTAGTAGAAACATGAATGTTTTTCAAATCCCAGTCAAAGAAACTAACAGATAACATGCTGCAAAACTTACACAGAGGAATAAAATGCTGTCTATTGTGATGGCTAAAAATTAATAATTTATCATATGCTCAGGGGGAAATAATAAGTATTTTCTTACTTGTTAATTATTTTCAAAAATTATAATTCTTGAATACTCAAAAGTTGGAATCTTTTGGGATCTTAATATTATTTATCATATTACTCAATATACCTACATATAAATGCAGTTTAAATAATAAATCCATCTTATTTATCAAATTAATGTTTTTCTTTACCTTTACCTCCTCTGGTTTACAAAACTCAAAAATAAATATTGCTCACTTTTATTGCTACATGTGATAATCAGAAGAAAGTGGCTATACAGAACTTGGCTTCCTTTAATGTGGGTTGATTTTTGTCAGCTGAATCAGCATTCCATGAAGAAGTAACTTAGTTTTTACTATATTATTTTTTTAAAAATATTTTATTTATTCATTTGCAAGCAGAGAGATACACACACACACACACACACAGAGAGAGAGAGAGAGAGAGAGAGAGAGAGAGAGAGAGAGAGTACACCACGGCCACCACCTTGTGGATGTGGCCTATGTGGGACCTGGGGAACTGAACCCATGGCCTTAGGCACTAGAGGCAAGTGCCCCAACCGCTGAGCCATCTCTCCAGCCCTACTATATTCTTTGCAACTGTTTTTTTTTTTTTGAGAAACTGATATCAACATTGCACTTATATAAGGTAAAGGAATATGCATGTATGTTCAGCTGCTAATTTGCATTTTATCCTACTAATGTATGATTCACATAATGTTTTATGTTCTTCCTTGCCATGCGTCCATTTATTCTATTGCAATCCAAGAAGATCATTGGAGAAGAAAATAAAAACGTCACAAAGTTAGAATCACAGAGCTTATTAGACATGATTATTTCAAGGTTTTCCTTTGTAAGAAAAGTCAAATCAAAAAGTGTAGGTGAATAGAAGATGCAACATAGTGTTTGGTGTCATATCTTATGAATTATTGGACTTCACACATGACAAGATGAGTGAAATGATTTTCTTTAACGTACACACTGCTGCCCTAGTAGTGGATTCTGTTTCTCCACCTCCATTACTAACAATGGCTGTCTGAAAAAGAATCAGTCTCTGAGACTCTGCAAGAGGACGTTGGTTTGTTTTTGTTAACTGAAGAGTAGGGAAAATGCATGTATGAATATAAACAGCAAATACTCACTCTGAACTTGAGGTCTGATGGGAAATCTACACTGACAATTACAGTTTTGGGAGAGAAAAGAGTAGAAACTTTTTCTATTGCTGAACATTTACAGAGTTTTTCTTTTCCTTTTTTCTTTTTTTTTTTTCAGAAGATTGGTCTTATAAGGAAAAGTCTGGGTAAAATTTCAGGATTTAAGAGAATACCAATAAAGTGAAGATTGACATTAACCAGACCCTGCTATAAATACCACACAAAGAGACCAAACAGTCCTCCGGTGACAGGACTGGCCTCCTCCCCTTCGGAACAAGCCTACTACCAACAACCCTGGCCTGAAGCCCTTGTCCTCCGAGGAGCGGTGGGACGGAGCAGATCCAGGAGAAAATGTTTTAGGGGGTGGGGTGATCTCAATTTTTGTATTTGCTGTTTACCCAGAGTCTATTGAATCACAGTGTGGGGTACAAACAGGGACCCACCCCGCCTCCTTTGCTGTCTCCAGCGTCTTCTGTCTTATCTGCCAAAATAGTATGACTTCCCTTTTCTCCACAAAGTCACTTTCATGGCTCAGAAAAACCTTAAATTACCTGTACTGAGAAAATGAAAACTATTTATATGGCAATAAGCACGCTTATTTCTCTCTCGTTCTCTTTTTATGCACTAGAAAAATATTAGTGAACACGGAATATATTAATGGTATTGATCTCTATATTTTATTTGTTTTAATATTTTAAAATATATTTTATATTCTCTTTGGAATTTCATACTCTATAGATACTCTATGTGCTGACAAATTATGGGCTATTGAACACCAAAATATTTTTATTATGTAGTGTTCAGGATTACAGCAATAGTTGTGAAATATTTTGGAATCAAGGTTTTTAAATGACCAAATAAATATGAGCAATATGTCAAGAACATATTTCACTATTTTCGTTTGAAAGTAGTAATTGACATCTGAAATTTATATTGGGTAATTTTCTCAATTCTATTTAAATTATTTCCTGACTAGATTAAAAATATATTAATGAAAGGTTTGCCATACTGAATGATCAATATTCTAGATACAAGTGATACAAAATTATGTCAGGATGTTGTTACATGTAGCTTCCCAAATTAAAGTAATTTTCGAAGTAAACACTTGTTGAAAACACATAGATGGGATAGATAAATTTTATTTTATTTTATTTTTATTTTTTTGTTATTTCAAAAATTCCACATTTTATTAAATACTCTACATGATGAATATAGATGTATGTATACATGTGTCTGCCATCTGTCTATGATCTATCTTCTCTCTACATACCTACCTATCATCTTTCTTTTTTCTTTCTTTTTTCTTTATTGTCCATAATGAGTTACATTGTTTAGTGGGCCAACCATGAGTCATAGCCATTCAATCAACAAAAGATAAGCCAGTGTGACAGAAACGAACGAATTTTATTTTTGATTCAAACTCCAAACACTCTTTTACAAAGGAGATAGTCTATGACAAGTAATTAATACAATTAAGGTGACTTTTGAAACAACTTGGCTATGTGCACTATCTTTGAGTGACCTGATCCAAGCAAAGCAAAACACCCTAAGTATTTATCTAGAAGAAGACCCAAAAAAGGGAGGTCTTGCACCAGAAAGTGTGAGCTATGTCTTATGAGCTTATGGCTAAAGCGTGCCTCCAGCAGGAACAAAATGAACGATTCAAGAAGGTTCATTTCTGCCACGAACACAGCAAATCCCACTTTTCTGCTTGTCACTCCCAGTGCACATTCCCCCCACTGAGACCCAACCCTCTTCCTGCATAAAACCTCAGGGGAACAGCTTCCCCAGTTCAGCATGGAGGGCAAGAGTCATTCGTGTCCCTCTCTTTGCTGTCCCTCACGAGTTCATTTTGCCTGCATCTTTCCAGCACCCTGCCCTCGGAGATGATGCTCCCTTTGCTCCATCCAGTGAGCCCAGTACCTGCACTGTAGCAAGGGGACAGATAACCCGTTCACGACGCAGATGACACGTCCCCTGGGACTGTGATTGGATATACTTGTTTCCAAAATGGATGTGAGATTCCAAACCAAGTGGAGATTTTCAAATCGTGTCTCATGGATTATTTCCAGCGGGCGTTAGGAGTTGTTGAGAGGGATAAAGGAAGCAGAGATACCAAGGAGAGACCTGAAAGAGACAATGGACAATAAGATAAGAGACAATAAAATACATTTGAGGAAAAGGCTGTGTGCTTTACTGCAGCTTTGAAAGCCCCGCAGCTCAAAAGTGAGACAAACTTTAATTTAAATTAAAATTACCATGACAAGCTTAGCTAGATTGCTCTCTGATTTCCTGTGACAGTCTTGGCACACAGTAGCTGCTCAATAAATATTTATTTATATTTTTTTACCAACACTGACTATGGAAATTTGGCTAGTGTCTTGCATCTATGTGACAGTTAAGCTTAAGTTTTACTTGTATAGTGTCTTGTTTTGTTTCTGTATAACTTTAACATGCTTCTGAATTCACTTTAAATCGCTTCTGTATTCACTTGGAAAATTAAGATAAATTTTTCAAGAGTTCAATGGGAAGCCAAATATTCCTTGAATTTATGTTTTAAGAGAAAGAGAGCAGTTTCAAAGAGTAGAGGTAGGGGACAGAGAGGAAGGAAACGGGGACACCTTCACAAGATTTGCTCATACATTGTATATACTTATACATAATAAAGTTTTTAAATAAAAGGAAACAGTTTCCCTGCTCAGATGAGGCAACAGGAGAACCCTAGTTACCCTCTTCCCCTGGACATGAAGCTTTGATCTTGTTTTCTTTCTGAAAATTCACTCAAAGTGAAGACACAGAGCCAAGCACCCTTCACGTGTGACTGCTTTTTTTTTATTATTTATTTATTTTTTATATTTATTTATTTATTTATTTATTTTTTTTTGTGACTGCTTTTTAAAGGACCAAGTGCTTGGCCCACGATCTCCACGATGCTCCCGTAATAGAAGTTTGCAGAAATGTTTTATACTTCTTGCTAAATCACAAATAATCATGTACTAAGCCAAGATTCTTTACCTGAGCAGAAATTTACCAGCCTAGAATCCTACAAAGCTTGAGTCCTCCACTGAAAACACATTTATTGAAGTACAGTGAAATACGCACATGAAAACATCATAGTGACAATAATAAAAGTCATTTATATGCTAAATAAAAGAATGAAACCCATTAAGACCCATCAAAATGCTTTCATTGCATTTTTTTGAAACTGCATCATGTAAGAGGAAGATACAGATTGTTAGAAAAATGCACATAAAGCATCATCTTGTAGACAGACACTGCACCAAATACGTGATGGTCACACGTCGCCGGTGATGTCCTGGGAGCAGCATCAAGAAAGGATGTCCTAAGCTGGGTGTGGTGGCTCACGGCTTTAATCCCAGCACTCGGGAGGCAGAGGTAGGAGGATTGCCGTGAGTTCAAGGCCACCCTGAGACTACAGAGTGAATTCCAGGTCAGCCTGGACTAGAGCGAGACCCTACCTCAAAAACCAAAGAAATGATGTCCTAGCAACCACCATACAAGAAGAGGGGCTAGTCACAAATACCTCATGTTCAGTACACCACCTAGGCCAATGGAAAGAATGATCTTCAAATGTTGAAATAATATATATAAGACAATATTCAAAGGATTTATCCCCTCGCTACACACTCTGGCCAAGATTTAGTGGGGGCCATCGTCACTCAGGACCATGGCAAAGAATGTCGGGAAATGTCACAGCTTCAGTTTTCATTTCATTCTCTGGCGCAGAGGTCAATACAGCAATGCTTAGGGGGTGTTTTCTTCAATAACTGTGCTAGTTAAGTGTGATATAAATTAAATGCTTTCTTTTCAGCTTTCTTCTCGCAACTGCTAATTTTTCAGAACTGTTTGTGATCAGAGGTGAGTTTTAAAACTTCTGTTCTTGCCATAGTAGAGCTCCTTGATAATTGCACCCCAAGGTGGTGGTACATATATTTCATGTTTCTTAACTGAATTTAACCCAGGTGTCTCTTGGCTTCTCTACGGTGCACATCATCCAAATATTTGGATTAAGTTAAAGACACTCGTTAGTGATCTTCCAACGCAATGTCATTTTTTCTTACTTAAGACTGCAGATAAAGTGTCAGCATTCAAACAGAACTTTAAAATTTATCTTCCTCTGCGCAGAACATATATTTATTGTTTTGAAGCTCTGGTGGAGACTGTGTGATTTGGGTAATTGTAGAAGCTGACGTTTTGGAACACTGAATAGACCAAAGACAAGTTTGCAAGCGGTGTTTTCCAAAGAATAATCTTGAACGTGGATGAGCCATGGCTCATCAACTAACTCCTCCTTGAGAATTTTACAATTAAGGTTGAGAGCAGATGCGAGAGCTGGTTGGTAATTTAACCTGGAAACAATTTTCTGCTGTTTCTCCTTTCGCCTTGCAGAGAAATGAAACTGAAGAGCATCACGAAATTGCAGGACGAGGGGTTTAAAAACTGTTATCATTTACTTTCGTCCTCTGTAATATGGGATTGTTTTCTCTCGTGCTACCCAAAATAAAACAGACAGCTTGGCTCTGCAGGCTGATGGATACCACTAGCTCTCTTTTACAATCTCTGTTTAGATTTTTTAAAAAATATATATTTATTTCCATAATGAGTTACATTATTTAGTGGGCTAACAATGCGTTGTTATCCCGAATTCCCCAATTCCCCCCTCCCCATCCCCGATCAGTTGGATATCCTCCTCCGTGGGCTGTCTGGATTAGTCCTTGTGGCAGGGGATCCTGGATAGCCTAGTACTCAGCCCGGTTCTCCTGGCTCAAGTGTGTTGATTTTTTTCCTTTATTTGGAAACAACACCGTGTTCTCAGGATTGCCTCAAAATATAGTTTTCTCTACATCCCAAAAAGTGCATGCAAATGAATTACTTTTTATCTACTTATTGTTTGGAGCTCTGTGCTAATTTTCCCATGAAGGAAAAGATCCACGTACTAAAATGATTTGCAAAGGTTTCTATTGAAATATTAATGAGAGGGATGCACCTCTGGTGTCCTCATTTAAAAGTGTGATTATACTAGCTGACTTGCAAGAATTAAGGATGATATGTGATATGTTTACAGATAATTTATGAAGCAATGTTGAGGCACTTAGCGGAGTGTTTGTCCTGAAATAATCACGCCATAAATTCTGTTACTATTGCTCTAGGAGGAGCCCTGAGTGAGCAGGGAGAACGCTTGGGGGGGGGGCTCATAGGAGGGCTCTGGGGATGTCTAGCTTGCCGGCATTTAATGTGTTTGCCACAGTTTCTTCTGAAAACTTGTCAGAAGCTCTGGACCTACTACTGATCCCTGTGTATCCTTGAAGCTGAGGTCCATTTCTGGTAATACCTGGTCCTCCCAGAGATCTGGATGAAGCGCCTAATCTCCACTTTGACATTGAAAGACTGTAGCAGTGCAAAGAGCCCCCCAATACAACCGGTCAAGGAGTTATTTTTCCCCTCAGATATATACTTACATACCCACCTCATTGCTTCAGTGTTTTGCTGTCTGTGAAGAGCATTCCCAAGGCCAATCATTTGCCTTAAAAGTGATCCAAGTTCAGACGTTAGCATGGTCCCTTGTAAAGTGGGGAAGATGATGGAGAAGTCCAAGAAGGCTGGCTTTTGTTCTTAGAGCAAGGAGTCTACAATCAAAACGATTCCTTCTCCAAAGCCGTGTCTGATACTAACAAAAGGTCGAAATGTACACAGCACGGTTAAGCAGAAACTAAACGAGGAACTCAAGGGAGCTGAAATGAGATGTCACTTAGGATGCTGATTAATCACTGATATTCTAAATTTCGTGAAATGTACCACAGGCTATGAAATGCATTCCTTTTTGCACTGTTCAGATAAAAGCATTCTTTCTTCTTCTTTAAAGAAGTGAAAGACATGGGATGAGTATTAGAATCCGCAAGGTAGTGTCTCTGTTCCCTTCATAAGAAAGATATCAGATGTCAAAGCTTCTCTCTTTAGGGTAACAGAAAATGACCTTTGGGTACCCGAAGCTCGGGCCGACGTTCGCAGTCATAACAGCTGCAGAGGAACAAGGAAGGAGCGTCTGCAGGAGTGACAGGGAGTGACCTGCTCAGGAAAGGAGCCGAGCTGCTACACAGGGTTTGCTCGACTGGATTTGTAAGTGGAAATTGAAAAAAAAATAAAGACTTTTTCTCTTATGAGAATCAACTTCGTGGCCTTGAAGTGGTATTTTTAAAAAATATTTTATTTATTCATTTTCAAGCAGAGAGATGGAGAGAGAGAGAGAGAGAGAGAGAGAGAGAGAGAGAGAGAGAGAGAGAGAGAGAGAGCACCAGGGCCACCACCTTGTGGGTCTGGCTTATGTGGGTCCTGGGGAATTGAACCCAGGGCCTTAGGCACTGGAGGCAAGTGCCTTAACCGCTGAGCCATCTCTCCAGCCCTTGAAGTGGTATTTCAGGGATTCCGTTGACAGCAAGCTTATGCCCTAGAGAAAGCGACATTTTTAGAATCCACTTTGGTGAGTGATACAAATATCAACATTTTGAAGCCGACATCTATAGCTTAAAGTGAATTTATTAATGGAAAATAAAAGTTAAACATGAAGAGCGCCGTGTTTTAATTTAGCTAAATGTAATAGAGAATAATCGTTTTTTATTTGACTTTCCCTCCATTAATTAAAATGTTCACATCAGCTTGTCACAGAGAAACTATTTCTTTTCAAAGGATTCGGAGCCACACACTGGCTGATGTTTGAAATCCTGTATCTATATGATTTATCTGTAGGGCACCGTTTCAACATTTATTATCTTTTCTGTCCAGGGCTTCTAATTTTGTTTATGTTTTTTCATGAAGTGTGGAATCACAATTATGAATTTATATAAACTAAAGCTCAGTAGTTAAATAAGATGAAAGGCCTGAATTACTTCGGTACATTCCAGTGCAAGCAAGTTGGATTCTGGTTTCAAGTAGGTTCCCTCCTGTAGGGAAGTTGTGTGTGGGGGTCTGTGTAGTGGATCCAGCCTGCGAAAGAAGAGCCGTTCTTCAAACAGGTGTCAGAATGACTTATGTGCATCATGGGCTTTTTAAAAATTAATAACAATAGTCATATTTTCTGTTATTTTTGTGATAATCTCTTCATTTTCCCCATAACTCTGCTTTTTTTAAAACAAAAAACATAAAGTCTCAAAGTCTATTTCAAAATATTCTCGACTCAAAATCACAGATCAGTGAGTTTTTTTTTAGATGTTTAGACACTACATGCACTTTTTTTGGAGTGTGAACAGCTCTTTTCTGAAACCTTCCCCCTGACCTGCTCATGTTTAAATCTGTATTAAATTTTTTTATTTCTTTTTGTTCTGCTGTAGAAAAAAACACAGTACATGTGGGCTATGTACTTGACCACTGAGTTACATCCCTCCCCAACCCTAAACATTTTGTTAAGAAACTCCAACTTTTCTCCGAAAAATGAAAATAAAATATATGTGATTCACTTATGTATATATGTTTTCAAAAAAAAATAGATTCTTTTCTCAGGCATTTTCCTTCAACAACTAAATTTTTAACTTAAGTTTAGAGCAAATATTATTAAATAATTGTGGGAAAATAACTTTCGGCTCCACTCATTTATGCAGTGGATCTTGTATTATAAATATCAAATAGCTATTGTAACTTGTTTTGGAAACAAAACACTAAATAAAGGGATGGTATTGTTCAGAAAGAGCCGGTCTTACTGAATTATGACCCTATTTCCCCATCGTGCTACAGTCCTTAAAAGGAAGGTATCTTCACAAAAGCTTTTCATTGAAACATTCACTTGTGGCTGGGGCAGGGGAAAGAAGAGTTAGAGGCCAAGAAATGAGTAAGGGTTTTGAACAGAAGTGATTTAAAAATGATCTCAAGAAGTGATTTAAAAATGATCTCAAGAGTTCCTTACCAGCCGCCTTTTCTACTGACCCAAACACAAATCTTTTCTTCCTCCATTCTCCTTCACTGACTGCATCATGGAAACTCCTTAATGGTCCCATGCAGGCTTCTCAGGACCCTCTCTTGCTTGACTTTCGCGTTTCCTTTCTGTGGTCTCTCTCATCTTTTTCCTTGTTTGGTTGTCAGGTTGGAAGCCTGGCTATTGCACAGGAGCCTCTTCCTCTTAACTTTAATTAGACTTTATTTTGGAATTACTTTGACTTGCTTTGCGTGGTTAAATAATTCCTAAGGAGCTGGTGTTATAGCCCAGGGTTGAAGAGCTTGCGAAGAAAAACAAAATCTGAGATCTTTTCAATAACAGCATCGTCTCTCCTGTCAGAACTTCCCATCTGTGTGTACCTCTGGATCCCTGCTGCTTCTTCCCATTCTCCCCCCTTACCCCTCCTCACCCCCTTGCTCCCCCCTCTCGCCCCCCCCCAAGCACCCTCCACTCCCAAGTTCATTGTTACCAGTTCCAGATTATTCCAATTGCACCAAGGGAGGTTATTTATCCTGGAACAAAGTGTGAATGTTACACAAATCAAAGTCTATATCATAATTTTAACTTACTGTATACTTTCAAACTGCCTTAAAAAAACCCAAAACACTAGATTTCGCTCCCTCTCTCCAGAGATCACTGTTTATAGAAGTGTAGGTGGGTGATATCATGCATGAATGCCACATAGATTTTCCTATATAAAAACAATCTTTAAATTGGTTTTACAGAGAATCACAATGGAATCAGAGCATCTGATATTTTAAACCAGACGCCCAGACATGATCTTTGTTATAGCAACCTTCAAAAATCTTTGTGGCATTAATTGTGTCTTCCTCCAGTTACACTTAAGGCGTGCAAGAGAATTCCTAAGTGAATATATGCAATCAAATATTAAAGTGAAAATAAACAGAATCATTGTGACTTTATTATGAATGGAATGATCTCTCCACTATGTGACTAAGGTTCTCAAGTGTTTTCAAAGGAAATCTGTAGAATATCAAGTATTCCAGGCATGATACCAGCACCTTTCACCCTGTGACCAGACACCCATGGTTCCAAGAGAAGGGAGACAGGGCACAAGGCTTCCCCTTCCCCCTCCTCCCAGAATGCCCTTCCCCACGTAAACCACCACCACGAGGGCTGTGAGCCATTTCCCTTTGCGATGGCCATGGTCAATAATTTTACTCTGGGAACAAGAATTCCAGAATATCTGAGGCTCCTGCCTGTGCACCCCACAGCACTTAGTTTCCAACCTGCCATTTTACTCCAAAGCCTGACCCTTGGCTGAGAGACTTTCTGCCTGAGAAAAAAAAAATAGGTGACAGGAATAAAAGCTTCAAATCAATCTCTCCCCTGAAGAAGTGATTTTCTGTGAAACCAGTGTGGAAGGTACAAGCTTGAAGGACCTCTCAGAAACAGTGTGCACCACGGGGGACAGTAACAGGGAGTATTCTGGTAGATTCTGGGAAAGATCAGCTTTCTTGGAGGTACCTAGTTGTCATGGTTTGATCCAGGGGTCCCCCACAAACAATTGAATGTGTTCTGATAGATCGATCCTCAGCTGATGGCAATTTGGGAATTAGAACCTCACTAGAGCTGTGTTGTTGGGGGTGGGTTTATGAGGGTTATAAGCCATCTCCCCCTTGCCAGTGTTTGGCACACCTTCCTGCCGCTGTTTGCAGTGCTGTGGCAGAGGTGATGTCCACCCTCTGCTCATGCCATTGTTTTCCCTGCCAGGATGGAGTCTCCCCTCGAGTCCATAAGCCAAATAAACCCATTCCTCCACAAGCCGCTTTTGCTTGGGTTCTTCCTGTGCAGCAACTAGAAAGCTGACTGCAACACTAGTATATTCAGAGAACAAGAGAAAGGGATCCGATCAGGTCTTCAACATTGACCTCGTCTTCTACTTTTATTTGATTAGTTACTGGGACACTGTGTCGCCTATAACATGGTCAGAAACAAGCGTTACCTGTCAGTCTTTAGTAGATCTTGATAAGTAGGTATGGGTGAGGAAAGACACACAGCCTTGACAATGCATTTCATATAAAAACCCTGGATGAATGAGGAATGGAATATTAAATATCCAATTCATCTAGATCTTTCCTTCATATGTAAGCCTTGAACACAAACAAATTATTATTTTTGGTTGGTTGGTTTGGACAGAACTTGGTTGGAGAGCCCAGGTCACTCCAGAACTCGTGACTCTCCAGTGCTGAGATCACAGTGCAGCCTTGAAACCATCTTTTATTTTGTTTTAAATCATCGTTTTTTAAGTAGGGTCTTCTTGTGACATTCTCACACATATCTTGCTTTCATTGCTCCCACCTCTCCAGTCCCTTCCTTGTTGTTTGACAACCTTCCTCAAGGTCTCCCCTCTCTTGCCCAGCGAGCCATCTTCTGTCTCATGTCGCGTGCATTTCCTTACTTCGTCTCTTCTCTTTGCCCTTCCTTCATGGTCTTGCATTTCCCAATCTGGGTCGCATTTCTGATTTTGTGATCTGCACTCACACCGACACTCACACCCACACCCACAGGCACATCCACACCTCCCACACCCCTGCACACAAGAGAAAAAGTAACATGTTATTTGTCTCTCTGAATCTGGGTTCTCTTCCTTAACACAATAATTTCTGTTTGTGTCCATTTTTTCCTGCAAACGTCATTATTTCATTTTTGTTCGCTACTGAATAAAACTCTTTTATGTCTATGTTCAACATTTTCTGCATCCAATCATGGGGCTGGATGCCTCTTCCTCCTGGGCCTAGTGAAGCAGTCGACAGTATCTGGGCACTTGGGAATACATTTTCCGCCCACGCAGAGTGCCCTTTTCCAAACTCCTTAATTGGATTTTAACCACACTTCTAGATAATTTTCCAAATTTGTAATACACCCAAGAATTGGCCATTTATGATCAAATATTTTAGAGGGTGGGCAGGATTTCTGGAAGACCACCACTATCTAGTCCAAGAAAATGCCAATTGTTCTTGGGATTCAGAAGTTTAGGGATTACCTAAAAAATTTCACGATGTGCAATCCATCACAAAGTAACCCATCTCTTGTAGCAATTGTTCTGTTCTCAGAGCAATGAAGGCTACGATAAAACTTAATCTTGTCAACTGATGGGATTTAGAAACACCATGAAAGCAAATTTCTGGGCTTGTCTGTGAGGAATTTCCAGAGAAGGTTATTTGATGTAGGAAGACCTGGATATCCTGGATTTCAGAGACAGGCGAGAGCCTGCTAGCGTAAGCACTGGTCACCCTCTGCTTCTGGCCAGCGGCTTCATGTCCCTGCTTCTGCGCCGTCCCTGCCCAGGTGGACTGTAACTTCAAATCATGATGGGAAATAAATCCTTCCTTCCTGAAAGTGCTTCTGCTGGTCAGCAAGAGAAAGGAACCGGAGGCACAGTGGTGTGTGTGGAAGGCATTAGCTATGGAGGCATGAAGCCTTCTTCCTGGGCCTTGATGTTTATCTGTGGCGCACACCTCCACCCGTGCTTGGCTCTGATGGAGCCAGCTGACACTACTCTGATGGACCCCAGCTTGGGGTCAGTCATGAGGAGGCCATGCTGTGGCCTGCTTCACTTGCCACTAGAGCCAGCTTGCTGGTTTTACCAAGCTGCCATGGCTGTCACCCCTCCTATGGGTGCATGTGGCTGGGGAACAGGGTGCATGCTAGGCTAACTCCATCCCCATGACACATTCTTTCGGGGCAGGAATGGACACAGGGGTGACAACTGCCCAGCCTAGGGCATGCTCCATCTTTCTGACATATACTGTCCTGGCTTCTTCTCTCTTCACCCCTTCGGAGAGCTGTTGCTCAGGCCTTAAAGCCTCTCCAATATTCAGTAGCACAGCACCTGGATATCTCTTAATTGTTTTCCAATTAAACTACAACTTAACAGAAAACTTCCTACTTCACATGACCAGGACAGTCCCCACTATCACCTGAAATCTCCTCTGAATTCTTTACTGACCTCTGATGCAGGTTTACTTGTGGTTGAAATAATTTGAACCAGAATCTTGGTTACCTCATAAAAACCACATCCACCAGGAGCCTCGGCAAAGCCACTGAAACCTCATACCAACAGTGACATCCCTCATCCCTGCTAAATTTACTCCTTTCTTCTCTTATTTTCTTTATTTGAGAGAGAGAGAAAAAAAACATATAGGTAGATGACAGATGATAGAGAGATAGATAAATAGTGTCATGTTTCGATCCAGGTGTCCCCCACAAACAAATGAATGTGTTCTGATAGATCGATCCTCAGCTGATGGCAGTTTGGGTTTTACAACCTCGATGAAGCTGTGTTATTGGGGGTGGGCTTATGACGGTTGTAAGCCAGCTTCCCCTTGCCAGTGTTTGGCACACCTTCCTGCCGCTGTTTGCAGTGCTGTGGCAGAGGTGATGTCCACCCTCTGCTCCTGCCATCATTTTCCCTGCCAGGATGGAGTCTCCCCTCAAGTCCGTAAGCCAAATAAACCCATTCCTCCACAAGCCACTTTGCTTGGGTTCTTCCAGCGCATCAACTAGAAAGCTGACTGCAACAACTAGCTAGATAGAAAGATAGGTAGGAGAGAGAGAGAGAGAGATGGAGAGAGGGGAGACGGGGAGGAGGACTAAGTATGCCAGGGCCTCTTGCTGCTGCAAATGAGCTCCAGATGCAGGTGCCATGCTGTGAATCTGGCTTTACATGTGCACCGGGGAATTAAAAACCCAGGTTTTCATGCTTTGCAAGCAAGTACCATTAAGACAGCCATTAATCCAACCTCCTCTTTCTTAAATCTGAGGTGAACATAGTCCTATCTAGTCCAGTGAACTTGACATGGAACATTCCCGTCTTATGAACTTTTCCCGTCTTATGAACTTTTCCCTCAGTGACGCCTGTAATGTTGTCTTCTAGGCCCCAGGTGATAACCAAGTGTTCCCCATGGCTCCTAGAAGCCAGAGTATAAAAGGCTCCATTTCCTTCCATTGCCCAGGTCCTGTGGCCGTGGTCTTCTGGAAGAAAGGCTCGTTACTTAGCTCAGTAGTAGTGCATGCAGAGCCCTCAGAGTGAGACCTTAGCCGCAGGGCTCACAGCCTCACCAGCAAGGCTGCAAAAGGCTCTTTTCTTTCTTATTGACAAGTCTTTCTCAAGTTAATATCAAGGACCTCACCCACATGATGAACCTTGGTTTCTCTCTTCCTCTGTGCTAAATGTTGGACATGAGGGGTTTGCTC
>PVHP010037616.1:0-17311 GCA_004024765.1 Zapus hudsonius
AGATTATAATGGAAAAGAGAGACAGAATATAGAAAAAAACCAATGCAAAGGCTTATATGTTTTCTCCTTTGGTGAAATGTCCTGAGGCACTTTTTTTAAGTCTTAAATATATATTTATTGTCCATAATGAGTTACATTATTCAGTGGGCAAACAATGAGTTGTTATCCCCAATTCCCCAATGTCCCCCTTCCCATCCCCAATCAGCTGGATATCCTCCTCCGTGGGCCCTCTGGATCAGTCCTTGTGGCAGGGGACCCTGGATAGCCTAGTACTCAGCCCGGTCCTCCTGGCCCAAGTGTGTTGATACTGAAAGGTGCCATGCCTCTGGATAGTCTCCCCCACCACAGCTCTTACAATCTTTCCACCCCCCTGAGGCACTTTTGAGTGTGCTTTCTCCAGCAATGAAAAATCTAGCAACGTGTGCAATGTCTCCCAGTAGAGATGTGATATCCAGCCTTTTTATCTTGCCTGCCATCTGCCTAGCATGTTCCAAATTTCTTCCCCACACAAATCACATTGTTTGTGTAAATATTCTAGCACAAGGAACAATCCTTCTCAGTTCTTGGAATCAAGAGAACACCAAGACACCAGCCAAGAGCCAGCTTTGCAGTCAAATTCTTCCACAAATAGCACCCTGAGGTTCATAGCTCAAAACAGAGATGATGACCACCAGCTAGACCAATAAGTTCTCACTCAGGAATGTGACTTGGGGAAAATTAATAGCCTCTGACAACTGATTTTGAGAGACATGACCAGACATAGAGCAGCAACCAGAAGAGCTCAATCATATCAACAGCAATTCTCTCAAGAGGAGAACATACCTCAGGGGCAAGAATACAGAGGGATAACTGAGTTTCAGAAGCTTTCTGTTGTCTTCTGCTTTCCAAATAGTGTTCTGCTTCTTCCCGTGAAACTGATCTGCATAGTTATTCCTGGATTTCCATAAATTTCCTCTAAAAGCCACTTACATTTTATCTGTATATCTCAGTCATGATGGGGACCCAGTTCAGTGGCAGAGAATTTAACATGCACAAATCCCCAGGTTGGATCCCCACCATGGGTGAGCAGGGGTGGGAGGGGAGCCACACGTGGGAAAATCCCAGCAGCCGGAGCTAAAAGAACTAACAAACCACGTAGCATATGATATCTTGATACCAATGCAGGAAGAAATAACACCCTTCAACCTCAAAAAAAAAGGAAAAGAAGGAAATGTAAGCTAGCCAGCAATGTGGATATAGCTTCATGAAGCCACAATCATTACTCTTTGTTGAAAACAAAAAATATTATTTACTTATTTGCAAACACAAAGAGACAAACTCCAGACACATGCACCACTGTGTGCATCTGACTTTACATGGATACTGGGGACTCAAACCAGAGGGGTGAGGCCTTGCAGGCAAGCACCCTAACTGCTGAACCATCTCCCCAGCTCCACAACCATCACTCTTCAAACACACTGCCTTTCACACTAATAGGGACTTTAGCTAAATTGAGTGATGTCTCTGAAAATTATTGGAAATCGGATCACCTAAACAATTTGTTCCTGTGAGTCAAATTCTTTCATTGATTCTGCAGTTGGAGAATGTGTCATTGCCTTGTGGCTCAAATTCCCAGAGAAGGAAATATAGATTTTTGAAATCATGGATACTACCTATGAGCCAGCTATTGGCTATTTGGCAATTAAAATTCCTTTCTTCTGCTTAGCCTTCGCTCCCTACTTTACAGTATGTAACAGCCTAGTTCTAGAGTTCACTTCAGTTTCTGAGCTGCACATATAAGACTCAGTCTCTTATTTATGTGCAACACACTAAGGTTATAACCATGACGGTCCTCACTTCTGCTTCATCTCTTCGCTTGGTGTGCATGCTCAGAACATTGAGTATCATTGAAAGAAATGTAAAACAAAAGACCATGAGAAGCATTTGGTGGGATACATTGGACCCATATGTTGCAAAATTGATTTGATCATAACGTTTTCAATTTCCTTTTGCTGTGCAAGTCAGACTCAATTTCCTTATGGTGAGTATGATATTTTGATTTGGGGATTTAGTATGTTTTATTATAAATATCAAGAGACAAGTTCTTCTATCATATATATCTGAGAGAAAAATTGTTCAATTGTTTTATCATGGAGATTGTGGAGAGCAAGGGAGCATGGTCTCATGTTCACAAAATTCCAAGCAAAGAGTTAAGAATTGTACAAGAGCACCTAGTTCTGTGAGACTTACCTACTTCTGTCTTGGTCTCTCATAATGCTTAGATGGGTATATCTGTGAACTTCAAAATCTCTTGAAATATTTCACACAATATTCAGCTCCCATGCTATAAAATGCAAGATTTTAGGTTAAAGGATTAGTCTCTTTCTCTATCACAACATCACAGCTTTATTCTTTGCTATTCAACAGTCCATTTCTTAGTGCTAACATTTTCCAACACCATTACATATTCTTTCCATTATGGTTGTTGATTTGCATAAGCAATAGAATCATAAAATGGGAAGAGAACTAAGAAGTCAAGCCTCTAGTTTTAAACATTAAGAACGGGAGGGCCTCTATGGGGTAAGTAAGACTTAACATAGGTTTCCAGCTAGCTAGAACCAGAGCCAGAACCAGAGCTCTGGGACTCCCAGACTAATTTATTACCAACCTAGACTCTTCATCTTGGTCTTTTTCTGGGAAACAAAAGTCAGGTTCTAGCACTGTGAATGAGGTTGATGGTCTTTATAGCTTTATCTCCTCCGGTTTGTTATTCCCAGAAAATATTAACATTAACCAGGCTGTGGACTTGCAATTGTGCAAAAAAAAATCAATATTAGAACATTTCCAGGTTTGTTCATGATTACAGACTGAGATCACATGCCTCTAAAGAACAGGAAGTTATGCTCAAAGTTTGTACTTCTGAGTTTCTGGGACAAGTCAGCAAAATGTTTTTACTGTAGTTATTTAAAAGATAATCTGCACGTGCTCATTTTTAGAATTAAATATCATGATGATATTCAATTTTTAAAAAGTAACTGTTACCTGTGTGATTTTTTTAAGCAAAAGTTAGGCATCAAAAACTTAGCTAACTATCTTTTTTAGTTAACTATTATTAAGCAACAAAATACTGTTCCAATGTTGGGAGAGAGGGAGACAAAGCGTCCAAACCAAGGGACTTACAGAAGATTTAATGTAAAGAAAATAAATTTCAGAAATATATTACTTCTGTGTAAAAAATAAATTTTAAACCTACTTTGCAATAAATTTTGCTATGCTGTGAGAACTCACAAATGACAGAGATTAATATAGATGAAGTTAGTCCAATTAATCTTTTCTGGCTAGGCATGTGTGCTTGAAAGTGGTTAGAAAAACTTAAAAAATAAATATATTTATTTATTTGCAAGCAGAGACAGAGAGAAAGAATGGGTGTGACAGGGCCTCTGGCGGCTGCAAACAAACTCCAGATGCATGTGCTACTTTGTGCATCTGGCTTTATGTGGGAACTGGGGAATCGAATCCAGGCTTTCAGACTTTATAAGCAAGCACCTTTAACCACTAAGCCATCTCTCCAGCCCCAGAAAAACTATTTTTGACCTCAAGGACTATTTAGAAGAGCAAACCACCCTTCTTGATCATTTGATTTTTATCTCTAATTAGATATTTATTGACTCACCCTTATGTGTGTTACATTTTCCTGGGTGCTGCAGAAGACCCAACCTCAGGCGTGTGAATTAAATTCTCAAGGTGTCTTTCCTTATCAGTGAAATATGAAAAACAAACCAGACAACATTAGGGATTTCTCGTCCTTACTTCCAGGAATCTAATTACTCCAAAATGGAAGTAGAACGATTCCTGCTGCTGGATGTGGTGGTAATCCCAGCACTTGGGAGGCAGAGGGAGGAGTTTGAGGCCACCCTGTGACTACATAGTGAATTCCAGGTCAGCCTGGGCTACAGTGAGACCCTACCTCGAAAAAAATAAATTCCTGCTAAATTTATACTATCTATTTAGAGCCACAAATTTTGTGCTCACAAGATAGTTAAATAAAAATATCCCATATTTAATTCTCAGGGGTTTTAGACCTTGTTGATCACGTAACAGAGAGGAAGGGTACAGTACATTTCCTTCAGCACCACTGGCTCAGTCAGTGTCTCTCTTTAGAGGGAAGACCAAAATACAGTGGCAGGGGTGAGAGATGGCCTAGAAGCCATTTCTTTAGAGTGAGAACTTCTAGAATGAGCCCTCTGTTTCTACCCCTCTTCATTTTACTGAGAATCATTATAGCAAATAAATAAATATGCAAATGAGAGAATACTAAGCAAACCGAAGAAAGGAAGGAAGGGGAGAGAGAGGAAGGAAGGAGAAGGGAAGGGAAGAGAAGAGAAGAGGGAAGGTAAAGGAAAGGAAGGAGTGAAGGAAGGAAGGGTGGAAGGAAGGAGTGAAGGAAGGAAGGGTGGAAGGGAAGGAGTGAAGGAAGGAAGGAGAACTTGCAAGCCCTGCAGGCCCAGATTCTGGTCTCTGCCACACTCATAAAGCAAGGTGCACAAAGTAGCACAATGCATCTGGGGTTATCTGCAGAGGCAGAAATCCCTGCTGTGCCCATTCTCTCTCTTCTCTGCCAAAAGATAAATATTTCTCAAAAAGAATGATCATTTAAATACCGCATTCTAGTCATTGTGCTGGATGCTACAGATGAAAACCAAGCAAGCCAAGTTCTAGCCTTCAGGGAGCTTGGATCAACAACTGCGTGACACAAATATTAAAAATCTAAACTGGTGTGCACACTAAGGGCTTTCACTGACCTATGGAACTGAACACAAAGTGAGGGAGGCATCAGAGTTGGCTTCAAGAGGCAGCTACCATTGACTGATTTCAAATAACAGCTGCTTCACATTCCAGCTCCCCAACTTCTAGCAATATGATTTGTACAAGGTGTCTCCAAATCTTAAATTCTTTATCTGTAAATAAAATGGGAATTGTAGGCCAGTTGTGATGGTGCACGCCTTTAATCCCGGCCCTTGGGAGGCCGAGGTAGGAGGATTGCCATAAATTTGAGGTCACCCTGAGACTACATAGTGAATTCCAGGTCACCCTGGGCAAGAACGAGTCTCTACCTCAAATTTAAAACGGGGGATTGTAACAGTCCCTACCTTATACCTACCCCATAGTGTTGTTGGAAGGATTAACTGGAACAATTGTAATAAAACACAGTCCAGTGGTTCACATGTAATAGGAGCTCAAAACAGTAATTATAATCATCTATGACATAATTAAAGTGGTCCACTATTATCAATAAGATTTTTAATATGTATTGCTACAACTCACAACTGAGCTTGTAAAAGACGTTATAAAGTTGACTGAAAAGTAATTTGCAGGCCAAGTGTTGTGTCACATACCTACAATCCCAGCATTTAGGAGGTCGAGGCAGGAGAATCAGGAGCTCAAGGAGGCTTCACTACATAATGAACTTGAGGCCAGCCTGAGCTACACGAGACCCTGTCTCAAAAGAACGAAACAAACAAGCCAAAGCAAAATGATTTCAGAGTTGCAGAAACCTACAAAAAGAATAGCTTAGCTGAGGAAGGAAGATAAAGTGGTGTTGAATTAAGGGAGACCCCAGGATAAAGACTTAAATTTTTATTTTGGACAAAAAAAAGTAGTTTGCCTTGAGCAGAGGAAAAGATGTCATGTTGTTTCATTTCTGTAAATGTGACCAAAGTCTTCTGCACTTTGAGCTCATGAACCAGGAACCCAGCAGCCACCTGCACTCAACCCCTGGTCCGGTGTGGCTCTCACTTGGCTTCTCCTGGAAGACGATAGACACAAACTCCCAAAGTCCTGCCCATGTCTTTTTCAGTTGATAGTTATCACGTTCATGGTCAAATTGTAAATTTTTATCAACTGATATACAGTGTCTTTGTATGACCACAGCCTTGCTTTATAGCTGTTATTAACCTTGTCTGATGATAAGTATGTTTATGTCTTTAATGTACTTGAATAAGAGTCATTATATATAACCCTTTCAATTTACAAAATAAATGTGGCCCAGAAAAATCTGGATTCTTTTTTTCATGCACAATTCATAAGCAACAAAGCTAGGAAAAAAATTTGGACCAATCACGGTGATTTGATGAGATAACAACGCCTATATTCCTGAAATGTTACAGAAATGTTCCCTCTTGAAGATCCTGTAAGTATCGATCACTAAGGAATCATGATTTAATCCCTGTGGACAGCATATGAGCAATGTACTTGGCACTAGCAGCCATTCCCTGGGTGACATTAAGGTCCAATTTGGTGCAGCAAAACCCCAGGAAGAGTAATCTAATACATAAATATCCTTGTGTGACTTCATCTTATGAATAATTTCAGGCAGACCTCGTTCATGGCCATCACCCATAACAACCTGAACAACACCCATAATACTGCTGCCATGACTAGGCAGAGCTCACTGGAATTATCAAAATTGCCCAGCTCAGCTGCTATTGAGTTAAACAACCACTGGAACAGAGAGGACTTTAGGAAGACAAAAAGCACTTGTCGATCTAGTGCAGTGCTTCTAAACTTTAATGTCCACACATTATGACTCAAACAAAGTTCGTGTTCAAATACAGATTTAAGCAGATGTAAGGTGTGGACTGAAATCTTTCATTCCTCACAAAAGTCTAGATAATACCAGCACCTCTGCTCCAATTCAAGTCTTCCCTTCAAGTCTCAAAGCTTTTCCTTGTGTTTCAAAAGCCCTCCAGCCTATGGTGATGAAGCTAAGCTTCTCCAAGGCAGGTGGTTGGAAGCAGGTTATTTGTGTGAACAGCATTCACAATACTAATAATGAGCTATCTAGATAAACTTTCCCAAAACAATGCTAACTATGGCTATTTTGTCATGTGGAAGGTTGACACAATTCTAAACGTGACTATTTCATGGTATGTAAGGTTCACACAATGCGAACAGTGACTATTTCATGGTGTGCATTGTTCACACTGAACTTAACATTGCAGCTTCTAGAGACCCAGAGCTGCTGGAGATTAAGCAAACAGCTTTAAATTGAGAAAGAAGGTCCCAGGAGCTTTGAACCTAGAGAGGCAGATGACAGGGAAAACTGGAACTTCAATCAGGTTCAGATCTGGTACCAAACTCTGTCTCTTCCAATTACCACCTGCAGGATCTTGGTTCAGTGGTTTAAAGCCTTTGAGGTTCAATTTTCAAAATTCTGGGGGTGATTATTATAATAACTATAGTGGTTTAGATATGCAATGTCCTCCAGTGTCCTCATGTGTTGAAAACTCAGCCCCCATTACAGCACTGGTCAGAAGTGGGACTTTTGAGAAGTGAGTGGATCATGAGGTCCCTAGGTTCAAAATTTAGAGACTGTTTAGAGGTAATAAATGCTTAGGAGGTGAGATGAAGTTGAAAAGAGCAGACCCTTGGATCTGGGCATGGAGGCACATGCCTTTAATCCCAGCACTCAGGATGCTGATTTAGGAGGACTGCAGTGAGTTCAAGGCCAGCCTGGGCTACAGAATGAGTTCCAACTCAGCCTGGGCTAGAGTGAGACCCTGCCTAAAAGAGAGAGAGAAGTATATCTTTGTGATTACCTCATTCCCCTCACCTTTCTCTCTCTCACACTCTCTCTATCTCTATCTCTCTCTCTATCTCTCTCTCTCTCACACACACACACACACATCTCCTCCATGAAGTAAGCAGATAAGTATCTTTCCTCCACCACAACCTTCTACCTAACCACTGACCCAGAAACAATGGAGCCAGTAATGGTGGACAGAAATCTCTGAACCATGGCCAAAATAAATCTTTCCTCCTTTAAGTTCTTTATGTAAGGTATTTTGATGGAAGAGAGCTCTTCAGTGGAAAGATGACCATCACAATAACTGAGTCACAAGGCTTTTGCATATTTAACAAAATAATAATTTGAAAAATACTCTTGTAAACTAAAGGCTCTGTATCTAATAATTTTATTTAGAAGATAAAATTTTAAAGGGAAGATACAGATGGGCCTTAATGATACCTTCATAAACTAAACTTTGGAAAACAGCGGAGAGCACTTCTACAAGCAGGAGAGCCTGAGAGGACCTGAGTTGAATTCCCCAGGAACCATATAACAGCTGTGTGTGCACAGCCTTGGACATCTGAAACCTAAGTCCTGTGGGGAGCAGAGACAAGAGACTCTCTGGGAGTTGTGAAAACCCACAGCTCTGCCTTCAGAGGGAGACTCCATCCCCAGGAAATACACAGGTGAACAACAGAGGAAGGACACCTGATGATTTCTTCTGGCCTCCACATACATACACAGGTGCATGCTTCTGCACATACAAGTACCTGCACTACACACAAGCACACCACACATGATGTGCACAGGCAAAACAACAAAATAGATGAAATTAACAAGAAATAAAACAGCTGGCAATTAACTATTTATCTCCAATGAGCCTGACATCAGAGATAAGCCAGGTGGGCTTCTCAGGGCCTCAGCTAAGATGGGCCATATTCATCTCACAATATTCTGCTAGGTACCTGTCTTAGTATTTGGGTAAATTTCCCAATTCTATTAAGCACAAGTGACATACTACAAATAAATAATAAAGATCCATAACATGATCTTACAATTTCTCCCAAATTTATCAGATGCTCTTTTCACTTTCATTTAGCCTAATCATAATAGAAAAAAAAAAACAAACTGGGTGTAATTACTGATACCACATAATACTCAAGACTCATAAGAAAGCTGAGCATAATGGCAAATTATTATAAATTTAGTACATGGGAAGAAGAGGCAGGAGGACATCAAGTTCAAAGTCAGTTTTGACTGTATGTCCAGATATATACATGTATATATATACATCTATGTGTGTATAGAGAGAAAGAGATACATAGATGTGTAGATACATATATAGATATAAAACAAAAAGCAAGAGTAATAATATGTGAAGATTTGGTAGCAATGATATACAGTTAATAATAATACATGTATGCTACAGTATAGGTTTTTATACTTTGAATTGTATCATTACATATGTACCTAACTCGATTCTGTTATGTATCTACAGTTTGCTCATTACAAGTTCTCAGGAACCATACAGTGAGATAGTTAAGTCCACTGGGAACAGAACGAAGGGCTGTCTTTGCATCTGGTCTGCTGGTCATGGGACTGTGATGCTGCCACGGGAATAGTTTGGGTTCTGTTCTGGAAGAACTCGGAATCTGTGAATAGGCCTCATTATTCAGCCAGTGTATTATTCACCACAATCACATGGCCAGTCAGAACCGGCTGGAAAGGCAGCTAAAAGGTCTGTGAGCGATTTATTAACTATTTCACTGCAGCTGCACATCTTGGTTCCCTGTGTGTTTAAGCAGCTTGGCCCCGTCTCTCTCTTCCTTTGCAGAAACTCAAAGCCAATGTGGTTTATGTGACCTCCTGTTACTACTCTGAATAAAAATTTGGTGATAAACACGACAAGAAAAGATAGCCAATACCTACACATAATGGGAGGAAAAGATGATACGGAAACAAAAGAGATTAACTGGGAGGAGGGAGTGATGGGGGGAGGGTGAAAGGGGGAGGGAATCTTAATGGTTTATGGTCTATAATTATGGAAGCTATCAATCAACACTTTAAAAAGAAAAGAAATAGATAGCTGGCTGCCCACCAGAAGATGATGTCCCACACCTCACACATCCCCCAGGGCCCAGGAGACCCATCCAGCACAGGAAGCAGAAACAACACTGCTGTCATTGCCAGCTTGACAACCAGCACTAGAGACAGCCAATCAAAACCCACCAAAGCAGAAACACACAGGCCACACTTGACACTAGGTCAGACTGCTAACAGGCCCGCCAGGGCTCAGGGAACATTGCAGAAGGAAAGACTGTAAAGCCACAGAGTGGGTAGGAATATCCTGAGGCTCAGTACCCACACAGAAGGAAGCCTTCAAGAGCCCACAGTGAATACCAACCCCACAGGGGAGGGCCTTCAGGGAAAGAGGAGCAGGGACCTGGGGAGGGGGCGGGGGTGTCAGGGGGTCTAGAGTTTAATCTTTGATAAAGTAAAAATGATTTTTTAATATGGTGACATCTTTTGGTTTTCCTAAATTGCTCTACTCTTCATACATGCTTCCCACCCACGATCTCCTCTCGAGATTTGCCCCTGCCCCACGCCCCCGCTGCCACAAGAACACAGCAGCTCATGAGAATTAGAAAACTTCATCAATCTACTTAGACAATCCCCTCCCCCAACTCTTCTGGGTTAGGGTCCCAATGTTTCAGCACTTCCATTTCACAGATGGCTTCCCAAAGACTAAGTGTGTCATCTAGAGATATTCCAGCCTTGAACATACACCGCCCTGAAACTCACGCTTATCCCAAATCCTCAGACTCTGGCGTTAAACTTAGAATCCTCCGTCCTCCTGGCAAGGTCTCTGAGTTTGCTCCATACTATCCTGTTCTGCCCATAGATTGCTTTGGCATGGGGTTCTCAAGCCCCCTGGACCTAGGGAACAGGTGGAGGGTAATCCCTCCTCTCTCATTAAGTAGGTCCTGCTTTCCTTAGAGAAGGAACCCTTGTTCTGAATTCTGAATACCAAGGAGGACACACACTTCACCAGTGTCCAAGGTCCTTCTCCCCTTTCTCTGGGCCACCCAAGATGATCGTCTAGCCAGGCACGATAATTGGAGCCTATAATCCCAGCATTGGGGAGGCTCAGGTAGAATAAAGAGACCCTGTCTAAAACAGTATCAAACAATCTAACCTCATCCCTCCCCCAAAAAAGTTGACTTTTTCTTTTCTATAAATATCCTGTAAACACATTTGCTAACACAATGTGTCTGGTTTTCTCTCTCTCTCTCTCTCTCTCTCTCTCTCTCTCTCTCTCTCTCTCTCTCTCTCTCTCTCTCTCTCGGTGTGTGGGTGTGGGTGTATTTCTGGGTTGTTGTTTTTTGTTTTTGTTTTTTGAGAAATTTTTGAGTGGTCTTTTTTCTTGTGATAGTTGGTTTATTGCAGAGCCTTGCTATGTAACCCACTCTGGTGTCACTCATGATCCTCCTAAATCAATGCTGGGATGAAAGGAATGTGTCACTACACCTGGTCATCACATACATGCTTTTATGCTTTTAAATTCTGCCTGAGAACTGGGCATTGAGCACTCAGAGGCTGAAGTAAGAGGACTGATCATGAATTCCAGCCCAGTCTGAGATACATAGTGAGATCTTATCTAAAAAACAAACGCCCCTAAAAAAATCCTTCAGCCATTCACCTATCAGATTTTCACATTCTTTGTTTTAATAAATAATGGTAAATAAATACATATATTTATACATAATCCTAATTTTGAAGAATCTATGTCATCCTGGCTACTGCTTTCATTATCTTAACCTAATAAACAGTCCTTTCTCACCCACTTGTTTGGATAAAGAGTCTCCATATCCCCAGGGTGTCCTCCACTCCACCCCAGAAAGTGACAGCAGGTTTTCACCCTTTGGGACTCTCTTCTCACACTTTCAGGTGTTATTGAAGAATGAAGCCTAGGGGAGAGAATCACCAGGAAATGAAAGTTTCTCATTTGATCTCAAAACTCTCTATTCACAAATTATTGGTCAAGGAAATTGTTAGCAAATAGGCAGTTAGCCCCTTACCTAGCCCTCAGTAGTATTCAGTCTATAGAGAATGAATAAATGAGTGGACCTACGTATGTTCATGTTTCTGTCTTTAGAAATTGCCACCATGAATTTTAATAGGTTATAGAATATTACATTTCTATAGTTGCACTTCAATAAGAAAATTTCAAAACATTTAGAAAATAATCATTATTGGTCTGAAATGCAACAGCAGGGTTTCGATATTGGTCATTTTTGCTCTCTGAAACTTCAGTCAGGGCATTAAGACCACTCGTGTGAAAAACAGCCCTGAAATGTCAGTAACTTCGTATGGCTGTCGTATTGCTCATCCACAGCACTCTGACGCTGGCTGGACAGCTTGCCCAGCTTGGTTTCTTCTGCGACTCAGAGATCCAGGTTCCCTCCATCTGCAGTTCCACTTCCTGGAAGGAAGAGAATAGATCTGAGAAGTTTTAGTAGCTTCTGTCACATCTAATATTCTCCCTTTTTTGTCTTTTTTACATATGTATTTGTGTTTGGGAGGGTGTGTGAATGCATGTGTGGTGTTTATATGTGTGTGGGTGCACATGTGTATACATGCAGTGCAAGCCAGAGGTCTGGTCTGTCTGGTATCTTACTGGATTGCTCCCCACCCTATTCTTGGAGACACAGTCTCGATAGTGAGGCCCAGGGATTTACCTTCCTCCACTCTCAGCCAGCCCAGGCAGGCACCACCACACCCAGCATATTTGTATGGGCACTAGGGATCCAAACTCAGATCCTCATGCTTGGGTGGCAAGCACTTTATCCACTGAGCCATCTCCCCAGCCCTCTCCTAATTCTGTTGATGAGAATTAGTCACATGGTCCACTTAGATGCAGGAGCGCTGGAAGATGTGGTTTTCCTTTGTGCTCAGGAGCTGAAGGTTCACTGTGTGATGAACATTGCTGAATCTTTTCCACCACACATAAAGAGGAATTCCATGTTGGCAAGACATTAACGTCCTTATCTGTTTTTTCCTATACATTTTTTCTTGACGCAGATTCATCTGTGCATATCTTAGCCAGTCAGTCCTGTAGAATATAAAGCTTTTACTATCATATGAAAACTACAGTATACACACTACATAAACACAGTTTTTAAAAGACTAAATTGCCATGGTTTAGTTTAAGGATTTTAATTGGCTCCAATTTACAATGTTAGAATAGGGTAACATTCCACTCTATTAAACAAAATAAGTACTTTGGTAAACTGAGCAAAAGAGATGAGCTTTAGGTAGAGAAATGCTGAAGGGGGGAAGAAAACCAAAATGAATGGTCATTTTGAAGTTACTTGCCTTCTAAGGCAAGAACAGGGAGGCAGAGCAATAGATGAATTACTGGACAGTATCAGATTACTTTACTTTCTGTACAGATCCAAGGAGTATAGCTGGGGAAAATACATTACCATACCAATCAAACCTGTTCAGGAAATTTAGCTGTTATCTCTCTTTTGGCTTTTGGGAAGATCAGATAACAATTTGGTTTCAGTTTGTTAATGGGGGAGAGCAATATGTGAAACTCCATTTGATTTTTAATCTAGTATGTGGAGACTAGAGCAGGAACCTCGTCCCAAACCAAAGCCTTTCGTAATTTTCAGATGGTATTCCATGTAAATAGTATGCTTTTTTTTTTCCAAAGTCCAAGAGTGTTCAGATAAAAACTATCTGGAGTTTTAGCAAATATTTACTTTTGATGATGAAAAGAATGGTACTTCACAGCATGATCTCTGGCCTTGACTCTTTCCCTCCCAAGTCCTGCTGCGCTGCCTACCTCCCTGCGCTCAAGTCCCCGGTTCTACTGAGACAAATAAAGTGATTTCTTCAGCTTCAGGTCAAACCATATGAGCTTTCTCTATACCTGAATACTTTCTTATCTGTCACAGTCACTCAATCCAAACATGGAGACAGTACAAATAGAAGGACTTTATGGAGCTGGAGAGAAGGCTCAGTGGTTCAAAGCACTGTTTGCAAAGTCTCACGGCTGGGGTTCAGTTCCCTAATGCCTGTGTAAAGCCAGATGCACAAAGTTGCACAATGGTGTGAGTGTCTGGAATTCATTTATAGTGGCAGGAGGCCCTAGCACACCCATTCTCTCTCTCTCTCTCTCTCTCTCTCTCTCTCTCTCTCTCTCTCTCTCTCTCTCTCTCTCTCTGTCTCAGATAAATAAATAAAAATACTATTTTTTAAAAGACTTTATGTGAAGTCTTAGAAATCACAGTACTGCAGAAGGCAGGAATAATTGGGAAATTTACGTGGCCCATTGAATGCTAAGAAGGATCCATGGAAAGAATGTGTAAACAGAATAGAAATGTCCTTAAAGCAAGGGCCGATAACCTCTGGATATTGCCTCAGCCTTTGAGCTCAATGTAATGGTCTGGTTGTTCTGGTTGTCAAGGGGTCAAGGTGACAAAAATTCACATTTTTAGGCAGAAGCTGAAACTCTACACAAGTCCTGCCCCTTAAAGGTCTCCTAGCTCATTTGAAAAGCTCTTTGAATGTTGCTTTCATTGGAATTATTTTTATTTTATTTTATTTTCACACAGCCCACAGATCTGCAGGCCTAAGTGACATAGTTGGCCACTTACACTAATATATGATTCATAATCTTTACTGAGAACTCTCCAGACTGGCTTTACCAATCTCCAGGAATTTCTAGAAGGATGAGGATCCCATTAATAAATTTCTCGACTCTACTTAGCTGCTTACACATATAGCCTCCCTCACAAGTCAGGAATCAACTGGCCTTGGAGAAATGATAAGGATTTTTGATGATGAAAACAGCAGTAACCATGACATCAGGCCGCATTGGCTGAGCACTGCCTGTTTGCTAGAGCAGCGCTGGGTGTTAAATGGTAGTTATCTCAAGGTATCCTCCAAATGCCTACTGACTATTGCTGTTTGATTTTTACATAGCAGAAAATCTCCTTCAGAGGAATTAGGGAGCTGTGTTCTCTCATAATAGGCTACTTTGATTTATTAATGATGGTGACCTCAAGCAGATTAAGTAGAAGAAGACACTAGAAAAACTGGTCCTCCACACTCTGTCACCAAGGGCAGCAGATTCTCTTTAACTCTTATTTTACAGGGTTTTTAAAAATATTTTATTTATTCATTTTCAAGCAGAGAGATACAGAGAGAGAAAGTGTGTGTGTGCGTGTGTGTGTGTGTGTGTGTGTGTGTGAGAGAGAGAGAGAGAGAGAGAGAGAGAGAGAGAGAGAGAGCTCCAGAGCCACCACCTTGTGGGTCTGGCTTTTGTGGGTCCTGGGAAATTGAACCAGGAGGCCTTAGGCACTGGAGGCAAGTGCCTTAATCTCTGAGCCATCTCTCCAGCCCTTATAGGGTTTTTTTTTATGTTGTTGTTTTTTTTCAATGACAGCTGAGTCTCAATCACAAGACACAACTCTTGTCTCTTATTAGCTCAGACAAGGAGACAGAAGAGTCTTCACCACAGGCCTTGAGAACTTTGCACGAGTCTCCCATGGATGTTCATCTTCCTCCAACCTGAGCTACTCTGGAGGCTCACAGTCCTTCCTCTGTCTTGTCATTTTTCTACAGGATTATCTGCCCCTGTCAGGATACTCTATGAGTTCAGCCATCCCTCTGACTTACTCATCACCAAGTGTTCCCATGTGTATAAGAGTACACAAGTTAATAACTGCTTGTTTTTCTCTTGTCTGTCTTTGGTCAGACTCATTTCCAGGGCCTCAGTCAAGAAACTTACCACTGCTAATGGAAAACACTGCTGATCGCTAATTCTTGGGGCAGAACCTCAAGCCTGCCACTGAACAGTGCTTTGTGTGCTGACTGCAGAGGGGAGGGAAATGGAAGTTATCAGCCAGGTAGGAAGAAGAGAATATTGGTTCTAAAGGCGGGGCAACTATGTGAAGGTAAGAAAAGAAAGAGCCTAGTTCCTGCACGTCCTCCTGGGCCTGTCCTCTCTCGCTTTCTTCCTACCTCTCTGCCCAGAAGCAGTGGCTCCCTAGCTTGCCCTCCTGGGCATGTCCAGCCAAGCCCCCACTGGCTGTTTCATAATCTCAATGAGCTAATTCATGGTAGAAACATAAAGGAAGCTGTGTTTGGAGTTTAATCCAGATGCTTTCTTTCATCCAATTTTTTGATTAATAAAATTTATACTTTAAACATCCAATTAAAAAAAAGGTACCATTTAGATAACGCAGGGTAAAAGGTCAGCAAGCCTACGTAAGGTATGACCTTCCTAGCTATGATGACTTCCTAAAAGGCCCAAGGAGAGAAATGGCAGGTGGGGTTTTGAAATATCTCCTCAGGTACACAGAAGGTGGCTTCTAGTCACGTCTCTGGTTACCACGAGGAAATGTGTCCCCCCCCTGCCCTCTCCACATAAAGCTACTAGAAATGAAAGGCAGGAAGTCCACTGACTACCCATGACCTCTGCACAGTCACCATTATTCCCTGTGTCCTCAGAGATCAGAAGGGCCTTCTTGTTTGTTTAACTTACTTATCAATTTGCTGTTTCCCATGTCCCCGCCTGAGCACTTGTTTGTAACACACAGTTAAAGGCAACCAGCTTCTAACCGAAGCAGCAGCTTCTAAAAACAAAGTCAAACGGGAACAATCTGTTCAAAAAACAAATCATCTTTCTGATCTTTTGACTCCCCAACCACCACCACAAGTGCTGCCTCCACCTGCTCAGCACTGGTGTCACCACCAAGTAAGTCCTGCTGACCTAATCTTCCCCCCACCCCCAGGGTCTCGCTCTAACCCAGGCTGACCTGAAATGCACTATGTAGTCTCTTCTCCATCCTCCTTTCTCTGCCTCCCAAGTGCTGGGATTAAAGGTACCACCACGACCGGACACACGTGTGTGTGTGTGTGTGTGTGTGTGTGTGTGTGTGTGTGTGTGTGTGTGTGCTGTGAAATCAAACCCAGATCTCACACATGCTTGGCAAGGGCTCATCCATTGAACTACATTCCCCAACGCTTAGCAATTACTTATCAGACATTCTCCCATATTTTTACAGACATTTTTAAAAACATCTATAATCTTTCAATCTTTTTTAATAAAAACCCACTTTTCCCACACTTTCTTTTAAACTAAGAATTTATTTCCATTATTCTTCATTCTCCATGTGGAGTTTTAAGTGGATTTTGAGTGGCAGATTTTAGAATGATAGTTCCCAACTGCTCAGAGCTCTTACAGGGAGCCCTCAGGACCTGCATTCAGATGGTGTTCACCTGTGAAAAACAGGAATTCCCAGCACCTGGGTGACAGGAGCTCTACCATGCCCAGCTTAGGTTGGCATAGCATCCACGCCTACAAACTGCCATCATGATAGACTTGCTGATATGAAAAGGGAATATGCTTCCTGTAGGACTGGACCCATACAGCCTTCATTGTTTATCTTTATTCTCAGTGGTTAAAGTCACACACACCATGTGATGCTTACTCTTTGGCCAAACACATACATATGTAACTTAAGTATTACAATTTAGGTGGCAGATGCCATGGACGTCAGTTTCTGTGGTTTGTCCTATTTTATACGGGTGCCAGTTGGTTTGCTTCATCTAAGATGGTGAGGTTCTGTGTTTTCTGTGGCATATAGTGTTGTGGAGTTTGGGAGGCTGTTTCTCTTCTTTGCTGTTATATACTAGGTTCTACTGTTAATGGTAAATTTTTTGTGTTGCCATGGAGACCAAATTGTTGAG
>PVHP010037617.1:0-17272 GCA_004024765.1 Zapus hudsonius
AAACAGGACTTTTTTTTTTTTTGTCCATAATGAGTTACAACATTTAGTGGGCAAACAATGAGTTGTTATCCCCAATTCCCCGCTGCCCCCCCTCCCCAATCTGCTGGATAACCTCCTCCATGGGTCGTCTGGATCAGTCCTTGTGACAGGGGACCATGTAGTATTCAGATTCAGCCAGGTTCTCCTGGCCATGCCTCTGGATAATCTCCCCCACCACGGCTCTCACAATCTTTCCGCCCCCTCTTCCTCATAGTTCCCTGAGTCGTGTTGGATGAGTATTAAGGCTGCTTTAAGGTTGTAAGCTTAGGGGTCTTTGTGTCGAAATCGTTGGTTTCTGTCTCACTGGCTTATCCTGTGTTGATTTAATGGCTATGGCTGTGGGCCCCTTGTTCATCCCGTCATTCTCTGCGGAGTTCCATTTGGATCCTCCACAGTATGACTGTGGTGGCTCCTCTCTTGCCAGAATCTCAGGACTTTTGGGAACAGAAAAAAAAAAAAGCAGTTCTTGAGACATTACATGGTGAGGTAGACTGAGGATAGGAGGGAGGTGGCTGTTTCCCACTTTTGTATCCATAAGCATTTTAAATTCTATCTTCCTAAATGTTAGCAGAGACACAAAGAGAGAACAGCGGGGCCCCAGCCTAAGTAATGCATCCTTCACTTTTACACAGAATTAAGTTTCTTTATGAGTAGCAGGGAAAAGAAATGGATTGTAGAGACCAGTTGTGGGCCTTTCTGTGTCTTTAAGAATGAACAGTGAGACTTCGTTAACAAGAGCTTTGATTTTCATTTTCATTTTCCTGAAGTGTAGAGTCAGTGAAATTAACAGAGCAGGCGGTCGGAGACAGGGAGCCATGTGGTGAGAATGTGAGCAACTTTGCTAAGTGACAAGAACGGGAATTACCCAGGCAATTAATGAATCACCTAAATCGACGTCCGTTTCCAAATTTTAAAATTAAACCTTCTGCCCATAGTTTCATAAGTGCTACATTTTTAATTGAAAGAGGATGCTGTCCTGCTCATCTCCTCCTGGTCTACTGAGTGGCTCTTTCTCCTACACAGTGGCATATTGGGGAGGAAGGGGGTGCTGACAGTGTTAAGTGTCCCATCTGGTGGAGCCATTATAGCATGTTGCAGTCGCAGACAGAAATAAGTCTCACTAAGGCAAGGGGCTGCAAAGGATCCTGAGTCTCTGGGCTTGCCTGTTCTGTGCAATAGGACCTTGGCTAGGATTATCGGTGATTCAGATATTTGCATATGATAACATTTAAAAATAGACCCTCAACTCTGTAATGAGAATTATAGCCATTTCTCTATTTACTCACATAAAGCCACATGTAAATTAAATGTATACAAATTAAAATTCACACAGATAAAGGAATGAGAGAGGAGCTAATGTCTTTCAAAACACAAATGCAATAATGTGGGAAATTTTGTTCTTTGAATGCTATTTTCTCGATTTGTCCTTAATTATTCAGTTAAATTAAGAGCTGGGGAAATGGTTCCATGAGTAAGAATGCTTGCTCTGCAAGCATGAGGGTCTGAGATCAAATCCCCATCACCTACATTTTCAATTTTTTAATGAAACGGGGCAAAGAAAGCACTAATTTACATTATTAGGATAATCACAGGTGAAAAGAAGCAGGAGCAATCCCAACTACAAGGGGAAAGAAGATCTTGGCTATCCTGAGAACAATGAGAGCCCCTGAGAACCTTGCCCTCCTCTCCTCCCTCCTGCTCTCCAGGAGAAGCAGCCCAGGAGGGGGGGAGGGGTGTGATGTCCTGTTATGGCTTTGTTCTTACTGAGTACAGAGGGTATTCTTTGGCAAGAATTTCCAATGACCAATAATGAAAATCACCCAAATCCTCTCTCTGGAATTGTCTCTGACTATAATTCATGTTGTTGTACATGATTTGTTTCTTCTATAAAATAGATTTTCTTTTGAAGAGGTAGGGTCCAAGCTGCCTGGAATTCACTATGTAGTCTCAGGATGGCCTTGGACTCATGGTGGTTCTCCGACCTCCTCAGCCTCTCGAATGCTGAGATTAAAGGCTTTCACCACCACACCCAGCTTAAATAAGTATTTTTTATTAAAATATTTTATTTTGTTTTCAAGCAGAGAGATAGAGATAGATAGATAGATAGATAGATAGATAGATAGATAGATAGATATAGAGAGAGAACACCAGGGCCACCACCTTGTGGGTCTGGCTTATGTGGGTCCTGGAGAATTGAACCCAGGGCCTTAGGCACTGGAGGCAAGTGCCTTATCCGCTGAGCCATCTCTCCAGCCCTTAAATAAGTATTTTTAATACTAAATTTTCCATAAAATATTTGGTAGGACAAAAAGGACATCTTTTGTTAACAAAGATATTTTTTTTCTTTAGTTTGGTTTTCTTTAACTTGTTTTCAGAACTCTTTCACAGCAGTCAAGATTTATGTAGTGAATGAATTCTAATGGAAATATCACAACTGCTATCACTCTCCAGATCCTCTGCACTCCAGAAGTGGTCATTAAAGAGGGGTTTGCAGTAAGTTCTTATCTGCTTCTTACCTAGACACTGTGAATCCTCTATTACTCCTGACTGTTGGGCAGTGAGTGCTGGGAGGTCTGTCTCTTGCTTCAGAGGCAATGACGTCATCTCTTGCCTCAAGAGGACTTTTTCCCAGTGGCATTTCATGAATAGCTTTGTGGACCTCCTGCAATGACTGGAATATGAATATCTCCATGGAAACTCACATTGAAATGAATTCTTTATCAAGGTCTATTTAGACACAGTACCCTGAAGAAGTGATTAGGATTCTACATTTAGGAATGGATGAATCCATTCATGGAATTAGAGGATTCATGGTTATCTCCAAAGGAGGTCCACTATGAAAGAAGGCCAGTCTGAGTAGATCTCTGGAGCATTACGTCTAGCATGATGTCCAGAGCTTCCTCTGAACTCTGCCAGCAAGAAGCTTATCACCACATGCAGCCTCTTTGGACCCAAATAAACCCATTTTCTTCATAATTTTGCCCAGTCTATGATGTTGTGTTATTAAGTGATAGCCAATTTACCAAGACGCCTCCATTTCTCCTTGCCCATCTTAGCTTTAAGTCGCGTGAGATACTGGAGACTGATTTCTCTCTTTAGGTTCCCATGAGGTGATGGGAAAGGTTATAACATATGCCTCATAGAGGAGTAGTAACTGCTTTGAGTTACAACCTTTGACAGATTATTCATTGAACTGAAACATAGTAGCCATTCTCCTTTGGTGTAACAATAAGCAAAATTTCAATTTTTACCCTACTTCAGGGAGTACATATATATACATCTATTTAATCACTTTGTGTTCAGTATTATACATTATATAAATTCACACCTAGTTTCATCTGAAGATAGTGTGGATGACAGGGACACTAATTCTTACTTGCTCATATGGCCTCCCCAAGAACATATCACTTCCATTGTAGATGACAAAGGAGCCTGGTCTCTAATCTTTGACTGGCACGCCTGGCACAGTTGATTCACTTGGGAGCCGTCAGCTTTTAACTGAAAAATCACTCCTGGATGTGATTTATAATTCCACTACAAAAAGCTTCCCCTCCAGCATCAACTTCAAATTTCAAGTTTTATGGTGAACATAAAGAAGTGAAGACTAGGGAGTGTCATGAACAGGGAACACTCTCATGTAGATACACACACCCAAACACCCTTATCCCTTTTCTCAGGAAAACAGGAAAAGAAATTTTTTCAGAGGGCTTTGAAACAATTTAAAGCAGGTGGAGGCTACTAAACTCAAAACTCCAGGAGCTGTCCCTTGGAGGGCCCTTGATTGCTGCACTTGTATTTGGGAGGGACCTCCCTTTGATCATTCTTAGGAAACCCAAGCTATTGCTTTCTTTCATGCTTCACCTTGTTGACAGAAATTATGTGGCAATCAGCCAGGCATGGTGGATCATGCCTGTAATCCCAACATGCAAGAGGCTGACACAGAAGGATCACTATGAGTTCCAGGCCAACCTGAACTACAGTGTGAGACCCTGTCTCAAATGAAATAATAATGAATTAATTAATGTAGCAACTAATCTTAATTCCATTAAAGCTTCTTCCTGAAGCCAAATCCTTAATCCTGCCAAAATGTCTAGCCTCTTGTGTTTAACCTTCATTCTTCACATTTTCATGTAAATAAGCCCCCTCCAGGGTATGGTAAGGCACTTCTTGGCCCCTTTCCCCTGAGTTGGAGAATTAAACTGCTAGCCTGCTGGGATCTATTTGCTTGTACTGTTATGCTACTTAAGTAGTTACAGAGAAATATTTTCATTATATTGAAGGGGCTAAGGCCTAGACTTGCCAGAGGCAAGACTCTGGCCTCCAACTTAGTTTCTGAGTTGGTGAGATGTAAACAGAACTTGTTGCTCTCTGCAAAGGAGCCAGGGTTTGGATGAAAGCCTTCAGCAAGCTGTGAAAGAGACACCAGTAGCCAACCTTCCAAGAGAGTTCCAGAAACCTTAAATGGCAAATGCAGAGAGGAAGACTAGGCTGCAGAATGTGGATAAGCAAAGGCTCTGTAGGAAATGTAACATTCTTGGAGGCTGACATAAAGTGGCCACATGCTGTGGTCAGAAACTTACTTCCCATGAATGAGGGAGCTTGATAAATAAATTGTCTCATTCAGATCAGACCCATTTTGCATTCATTTACTGGTTCCACTTTTGGTTTGATCTCAATTTATTCACTAACTAATTGCATTCATTACTTTTGATTTCTCTCAGAGAATCTAATGTATGTAATCACTTTTTTTGTCATTGAGGATTAATGTGCAAATGTCTGTCATGATGAAATAGCATGTTCGATCCTCACCTGTTGATTTTCTTTTATGAAACTTACTCAATCAAAAGCCAGCTCCAGATCACCCACCTCATGTGATGGCTCTATCCTAATATGACCCTGGGGAAAATGAGTTGCCTTCTACCCTCTGACCTTTTTATCATTTTATGGTCCCACTTGAATGGAGGGAAGAGGACACATTACAAAGCTAATAGATTTCAAAGAATACTAAGGTACCAGAAGATTTTATTAAATCCCACGATGTAATTATAGCTTTTCTGAAGACTCTTAGCTAAAGGGAAAAAGAAATTTAAAACAATTAGAAGAGTATAATTATTTTTAATGTTTAAAATACAGACTTAACTTTGCAGTGCTGAGCATTTTTACTCCTCTCAAAAATTCTGGAGGGAACCAGATTAGGTAAAACTCAAGTTAAGTTGTTAGTACTAACTGAACTTTGGCAGTTTAATTTACACCACCTTCTCCAATACCTCCCCTGAAGAGATGGGAAAAGACATGTAGGCCTTATTTACTTATGTTATAGATATCTCACCCTATGACCTCTCGTAGCAAATCACTCACTTAACCAATGGGACCTGATCAGGCTCAAAAGCTTCTATACAGACAAAAATAACATACTCCGAACCAATAGACCTCCATCAAACTGGGAGACGATTTTTGCCAGCTATAACTAAGACAAAGGCCTAATCTCCAGAACCTATAGAGAACTAAAAAAAAAATAATAATAATGATAGCAAAAACTCAAACTGGCCTCTAGCAAAATGGGGCACTGATCTCAACAGAGAATTCACAGAGGAGGAAACACAAATGGACTTTACGCACCTGAGAAAGTGCTCAGTATCCTTAAGCAAATGCAAATAAAAACCACAATGAGATACCACCTTACTCCAGTCAGAATGGCAATCATAAAGAAAACCAACAAAAATAGTTGCTGGCCAGGATGCAGGGAAAAAGGAACCCTCATTCACTGCTGGTGGGACTGTAAGCTTGTTCAATCACTTTAGAAAGCACTGTGGAGACTCCTGAGCAGAATGGCCATAGAACTACCAATGGACCCAGCCATCCCTCTACTAGACATCTACCAGCAAGATGTCACACCACAGCATAGATACATTTGTGCAACTATGTTTATAGCAGCTCAATTCATAATAGCCAAGAATTGGAATCAGCCCAAATGCCCATCCATGGAGGAATGGATAACAAAACTATGGTATATTTACAAGATGGAATTTTACTCAGCTGAAAAGAAAAATGAAATATCGAAATTCAGAGAAAAATGGGCTGACTTGGAGCAGATCTTACTACTCAAACTCTCAAAAGAACAGAGTCAAATGCCACATATTCTCCCTCACATGCGGTTACTAATCAGGTTAACTGTAAACTCTACACAGACCAAGTGGGAAAAGTGAGAGTTTATGAGAGAGGGGTAAGGGATTGGGGGGGAGGGGATTACTTAAGCATGAGGCTAAACTAAAAGTGGTTCAAAATAATAAAATCCTCACAGGCATACTGTAACCTATTGAGCAAGTAGTGGGCTTCTGGCAAAAGGGGCCATGAATAGACGGGGAGAGAGTCTAAGCCTGTGAAAAATCGATCAGTCTGGCAAATCCTGGTCCCAGTCACTGACTCCTTACTTCACTGAGCTGTTGACCAAAGTGACCCCTGAGGTCCCAAAAATAAGACAGGATTCTGTCAAAGCACTTGAATACCCACCTCAGGTCTGAGGCAAAACCCTGTTGCTGAAGAAACCACAGAATGCCATCCATCAGCACTGAGGGACACTCTGAGGTCCAGAATGGTAACCAGCCCCCAGATGGTAGTTAGTGCAGAGCTGGAAGGCACTGCATAAGATGCCAGGGGAAGTCAACAACAGCTGGAATAAACAGAGACCACTGGCATAAATCAAAGTCTGCCTCCAGGAATAGGCTGAACACACTGCCTACTGGGAAAGAACAGCCAACCAGGAAACGAGCACTTGTGCAATGAAGGAGCCAAAGCCTGGGGAAGGCATTCAACAGCTTTAAATTTGGCCAAATAATCCACTCAGTGAAGGGGAGCTCTTAACTGGAACTGGGAATTCAGGACAAAATACACGGGGAACCAGAATCTTAGGCCCCCAAAGAGAAATGCACTAAATGAGTGATTTACAAAGAGCTATTAACAACAGAATCTAGCCAACTCAGAAATGTGTATCTAAGTTAACCTATAGTGATCTCACTCTCTGATGGAGATTCTGTTTGTATTTTTCAGAAGGCAGAGAGAGAGAGAGCTGTGGCTCCTCCAACACTACCAAGGAACCATAGGCCAATAGCTGACACCCAGGCAAGAGATGAGCCACACCGGATCTTCCATGAATGATCCATATGGAACCCTGCAGAGAGTGGTGGGATAAGCAAGAGACCCACAACCAACACAGGATAAGCCAGACAGACACCAATGTTTTCGACACAACCTAAAGCAGAAGTACAGAGACCCCCTAAGAACTCAAGAATAAAGCAGCCTTAATACTCACCCACCATGACTCAGGGAACTGAGCAGAAGAAGGGTTATAAGATTATAAGAGCCATGGTGGGGGAGAACTCCCAGAGACATTGCTCCCCTCAGTAGCAACATACAAAGGGGGGTGGAATTGGGTTGACCCCTAGGCTATCCATATTCCCCTTCCACATGGACGGATCCAGACTGCCCAAGGAGAAGGATATCCAGCTGATTGGGGACAAGGAGAAGGGAAATTGGGGAAATGGGGGTACCAACTCATTATTGGCTCATTCAATGTATCTAATTATGGACAATAAAGGAAAAAAACTGCTTGGAGTTGCTTCTCATACAATGTATCTAATTATGGATAGTAAGGATATTTAATAAAAAAAGAAGTCCCAGTAGGTCATTGTCTTTAAAGTTGAAGTTTGCTGCTAATGTGGCAACCCAGGGACCTTCACCAAAGCTCTAGCAGCCTTGAAGGGACCAGCCAAGTGTGAGGTCTGGGGTTCAAATCACTGAACATGTGTTACACTTGAACATCTTGATCTGGAACCCTTATGTCAAAGAAGAAGGCATGCCAGAGCAGTTTAAGTTTGATCAAAAGTACCTTCAGTTGGTTTTGAATCATTTAATGACAGACACATTTATCCAAGTCAGAAAGAGGGTTGAGACTGTTGGTGATGATAGAAAAGTCTCAGGTATGAAAATACTGCTTTTACAAATATCCTGCTCTTGCTATTACACAAAAGATAAATTGGGCCACATGAGCAGGATTAAAATGAATGAGTAAAGTTCCACCAACCAGGCTTTCTTCAGATACCATCTGTTAGATACTTTGATAGAGTTAGAAGCTGACCAGCTGTTAAATCTCATAGGAACTTTCCACTGCACCTTTTGCCATACAGATGAAGAAGAGACTGAATAAGCAATAACTCCCAAAATGCACACACACTTTTGGTGAGGTTGCATGAACACAGGATGTGAACTTGGTCCATGAAACACTTGAAAGTACCCACAGAAATACCATTCCTGGAACAAAGCAAGTTCATTGCCTACTGCTAGGGCTGCTGGCCTGACAGCGAGCCACAGCAGGTCACATAGAGCAGTGAAGGCCCACCCAATATGGCCATTACACAAACAGCCAAGAAAATGTTTGTCATACTCTACTAGAAGGGAAATCTGCCAAAGATAGACCCATTTAGTTGAAAGAGTACTACCCAGGGGGTTCTAAAGATATGAAGGAAGGTGGCATGGACAGGAACACCTTTGTGGAGAGGAGGAAGGTAACAATGAAGAATCCCTGTGACCAGTGCACATTGACCAGATGGCTAACTCTGTTGCAGCTGGTTCAGCAATGGCAGTAAAAGAGTGAAGCCAGCAAGATTGATGACCCTCTCTTCCTATCCCACATTACTGGAAAGGTGAGGATGATGATGACTACATTGTCACAATGGCTGGCTGTCCATTCTCCTATCAATTAAGCTAGCAGCAGACTCAGTGGCACAGATGACTTCAGATGAGAAGGCAGTACGCCTAGTAATGAGTAAACCAATTCACCTGAGGACCTCTTTGAGTGACCTTTCTCTTCTTCCTCCTTTTTGTACTGCTCATTTCAGAAAGAAACCCCCCACCTTTGAGGAAAAGTATTTCGGTGGCTTCTGAACTCTCTTGGTGTAAAGCACAAAAGGGTAACAGGAAAATAAGTCTGAATTTTATGCACAAAACTTCTCAGAAAGGTAGGCTGGGATGAGTATTCATTTCAATTTCTAAAGTATTACTGCTTTACTATCTTTCTTTACCTTTTTTTTTCTTTCCTCGGTAAGATATCTTCTTCCTTCTCTTCCTCTTCTTTCTCCTCCTCCTATTCCTCCTCCTTCTTCTAAAATCAGTGGGGGAAAATCCATGAGATAATTTTTCCCTATATGTAAATAGCAATCTATAATAGGTTACAGCAACTAACTGGTGATATCCTTTCTATCTGTTTCACCAAGCATGGGAAACAATTCCTTATACTGCTAACAACCAGAATAGCTTAGCAGTCAAGTTATTAATTTTGGGGGAACACCTGTCATCTCATCCTTCCTCCGATTTTAGTTCTCAGCCAGTGTCTGAGGGGAGTGAGCATACTGCAGAAGACATAGACATGTATGCATCTTATGAATAATATCTAAACTATAATTTATGTCTTTAGAACTTATCAGACTGGTAAGTTTTATTGTTTTGTTTAACTCCTTTTAGTTTATTTTTTGGGTGATAGAAAACAAAGTATGTTTGGTAAAAGCCTTATGATAAAATTAGACAAAAAATGGGCAAAGATTCCATGCAAACAGTTAAAGAATAACAGCATTTAGAAGAGTACCTCAGAATCGCCTGGGTTTGTTGTGATTTCAAAATTCTTTAGGCAAGGCTGAGACAAATCCCATCCCCCCCCTGTTCTATAAGCATCTTGTGAGAGATATAAATTAAGGATACAGTTACAACAGAACTCAGCATAGAACAATTGTTTAATCTGCTCTCTTTCATACTCTCTCTTACTAAACACCATTGAAGATTTTCTTTACCTCCTTTTTGATTTTATCAGACATAGTATTTTAGTTCATTCAGCATATTGTTGAGCATTATAAACTCAAGGAATCTAGTTTATCTGGATTCTTCAGTACAGCATGGCATTATTCCTAAAGGTAAAACTTTGAACATACAGAATTTTCATATAAAGGTCTACAACAATTGTATATTTATAATCTTTCCTGGCATTATAATTTTTAATTACTTCTCATTTTATAGTACATGTTTGGTTAAGATGTCCCATTTAGATTGTTTCAGCCTTGTACAAAATAATGTTTCATTTATCTGGGTTTGCATGAATGACTGAATATTGACAAAAAATTGAGTTTATATTGACTAAAAATAGAAAGCCCCTTCCCCTTCTGTCTTCTCTCCCCCCTCTCCCTGGCTTGTGTTTTCCTCTCAAGCTTCTTAGTGACCCATGATTTCCCCTCAGGCCTCTCTCTGATCCAAGCTTGCTCCTCAAGCTTCCCAACCACCACCATGGCTTCTGTGCTGCTGTCCCCAGGTATCTTGAGCAATTTCCCTATTTGGAAAACTGAAGAGAATATGGCAGATATGTAGCCATGACAGTACACCTGGGAAGAAATCTAGGCAAAAGTTTTGGGGGCTGGTGTTTGTACAGATCTAACATTCTCATCTGGGTGGGTGCAGGGGAACTTGGTCAGAGTAAGGCAGACCACCATGCATAGGTGTATCCATAGGTTGGGATCAGACTGGAATCCACACAACCCAGTCAGCTTGGATTCTCTCCCAAGCTTAAGAAAAAATCTCCAGCTACCCATCCCCTCAGATGCCACCACCAGTCTTCTTTAAGCTCTCCAGAAGAGACAGGCCTTCCCTAAGTGTGCCCCCAGCCACCATGAATGAAAGCCATTAGTTCTCAGATAGAGAGTTCCTCTCCAGGTGTGCACTACATAGGGCAGAGGCTATCATGACCTATACCCATGCCTAGATGCTGCAAGGTGATCACCATTAACTCTCAAGCAGAGAGTTACTCCTCAGGTGTTCTCTGCCCCAGCAAAATGTCTCCTCAAGAAAGCCGTCTTTCCAGACATCAGTAATCTCAATGAAATAAAACCACAACACAGCAAGCTGATAGCTCCCCAGCAAGGATACCTAATCCCACTAGGGAAGTCACAAGGGAGAATACAAAGGAGACAACAAAAATAAAATCCCAAGGTGAGAAAATAATAGGCTCAGGTCATAACTGCAAGGAGACTCTTATCAAGATAGTGGCTGAGCTGGAGAAAGTCAACAAATGCATAAATGAAGTGGAACAAAATAACACAACCTTCGTCATCAGACTTACTTTAAGAAAATCAGAGTGACATTGAGAGAGCAATAAATGAATAGAGGGTAAACCAACAGCTAGAAGATCTGAATAACCAGCTGACTATGCTTAGCAAAGACATGACCAAATGAAAGAATTAATTTCAGGAAACATTAAGAAAATCAAACCTAGACATGATACTGGAACTCAACAGAGAGTTAGAGACAATGAAGAAAAATGTAACAAAACAGAGATATTAAAAGCCTCTCGAAAATTCCTCACTCCCAGAATTAATAAGCTGAAAGACATAACCTCAGGCCTTGAAGACAAGACAAAGAAACTGATCAGGATAAATCCAAAAAATCACATGAACAAAATATGAGGGAACTGTGGGACACATTAAGTGAACAAAAATATGGATCATGGAGATACCAGAGAAGCAAAAGTATAGATAACATATTCAATAAAATTATTGAAAAAAAGTTTCCCACTCTTACAAAAGAGAGACCCATCCTGATACAAGAGACTCACAGAATTCAAAACAGACAGGACCAAAGAAGGAACTCACCATGACACATCTTAGTTAAAATGCTAAGCATAGAAAGCAAAAAGAGATGCTAAAAGCAGCAAGAGAGAAATAACTCATCACGTATAAAGACAATCCCATCAGAGTTACCTCAGTTTTCTCAATGGAAACCATGAAGGCCAGAAGGGCATGGAATGGAACTCTTCAAAGTCTAAAAAACTATGGTTTCCAAACCAAATTACAGTACCCAGAAAAAGTACTCCTCATAATAGATGGAGAAAAATTTTTAAAAATTCCATGATAAAAGAGAGCTCTTTGATTATATAAACACAAAGCCAAACCTACAGAGGATACTCCAGGAAATACTCCACACTTTAGAGTCCAGCAACCAATCTCAAGAGCCCTCTTGAGAACAAGTACAATAACCAAAATTATTGTGGTCAATTACAAGCAAGGCATCAACCACCAAAAACCTTCCACAATGGCAGGGATTAAAGCAAACCTCAGTTACAACTTTGAATATAATGTATTTAACTCTCACATAAAAGATACAAGTTAACAGGATGAATAAGAAAAAATGGACCCTTCCATTTGTTGCCTTCAAGAAACCCACCTCACCTCAAAAGACAGACATCTCCTCAGGGTGAAAGGATGGAAAACGATTTTCCAAACAAATTGAAACAAAAAACCAAGTGGGAGTAGCTACATGAATATTGGAAAAAAATTGATGTTAAGGAAAAAGTGATGCAAAAGGACAAAGAAGGCCATTTCTTACTCATTAAGGGAACAATCCAACAAGAGGATATCGTTATCATAAATATATATATTTCCATCAAATATAGGTGTACCACAGTTCATAAAAAACTTACTAGACAAGAAATCAGAAATAAAATCAAATACCAATAGTAGGAGTCTTTAATACCCCACTTTCAACACTAGACAGATCATCCAAACAGAAAATTAGCAGGGAAACAATAAAGCTTAGTAACACCTTAGATCAATTAGACCTAACAGACATCTACAGAATATACCATTCTAATTCTACAGAATACAAATTCTTCTCAGCAAACAATGGAACCTTCTCCAAAACAAACCACATATTAGGACATAAAACATGCCTCCATAAATTCAAAATTATTGATGTTATTCCCTATATTATTACAGACTATATTAAAACTAGAAATTAACAACAACAGAAACTACATCAGATCCTGTAGACTGAACAATGCCCTGTTAAACAAATGTATCATTCAAGAAAACAAAAAGGAAATAGTAAAATTTATTAAACCAAATGACAATGAAAGCACAATATACCAAAACTTATGGGACACAATGAAGGTCATGCTTACAGGAAAATACATAGTGATAAATGCCTTCATAACAAAGACAGAGAAATCTCAAATCAATAACTCAACCCACATTAAGGTGTTGGAAAAACAAGAACATTCTGACCCTAAGAGCTCCAGACAGAAATAAATATTTAAGATCAGAGCAGAGATCAATGGATTGGAAGGTAACAAAACCATTTTTTAAAAAAAGATGAAACAAGGAGCTGGTTCTTTGAAAAAATAAACAAGATTGGCAAACCCTTAGCCAATTTGATCAAACAAAAAAAAAATAGAGAAGCTCAAAATCAACAAAATTAGAACTGAAAAGGAAGAGGTCACAGCAGACACCAATGAAATTGGAAGAATAATCAGAACATACTTCTAAAACTCTACTCCACAAAATTGGAGAATCTCAAAGATATGGACTTGACACATGACATCTAGTCTACCAAAACTAAACCCAGAGCAGTTAAAGCTCCTAAACAAACCTATTACACCCACCAAGCATGAAAATGTAATCATAAACCTCCCCAAAAGGAAATATCCAGGATCTAATATATTGTAGTCAAATTCCACCAAACCTTCATGGCAGAAACCACTCATTTATCAAGTTTTTCACAGAATTTGAGAAAAGGAAATGCTTCTCAACTCCTTCTGTGAAGTAGCTTCACCATCATAGCAAAACAAGACTGAGAAGCAAGAAAGAAAAACTATAGACCTATATCTTTGATGAACTTAGATACCAAATTCTGAACAAAATCCTCACAAACTGAATTCAACAGCACATCAAAAGTATTATTCACCTCTATCAAGTAGGCTTCATCCAAGGCATGCAGAGATGGTTCAACATATGGAAATCAATGAATATTTTCGACCACATTAATAAACTTAATCACAAGAACCACATAGTCATTTCAATAGAAGCAGGGAAGGCCTTCAACTAAATTCAACATCACTTTAAGATCAAAACACTGGAAAGACTCACCATGGAGGGCTTAAAGGTCAACATAAAGGCCATATAAAAAACACCTATAGCCCAAATCATATTTAATGGGAAAAAACTCAAGGAGTTCCTATTAAGATCAGGAATAAGACAGGGGTGTCTTATCTTACCACTGCTCTTCAACATAGTACTTGAAGTTCTAGCCCAAGCAATATGATAGGAAAAAGACATTGAAGGGATATAAATTGGAAAGAAAGAAGTCAAACTATCCCTTTTTGCAGATGACATGATGCTATATGTAACAGACCCAAAGGACAGTACCATAAAACTCCTAAGGGTGGTAAATGCCTTCAGCAAATTGGCAGGATACAAAATTAACACACCAAAGTCAATAGCCTTCCTGTATGCAAATGACAAGCATACAGAAAAAGAAATTAGCAAGACTGTCCCATCTTCCATAGCTTCAAAAAAACAAATACCTTATAATAACACTCGCCAAGCATGCAAAAGACTTATATAGTGAAAATTTAAAAACCCTCAAAAAAGTAATTAAGGGTGATATGAAAAGATGGAATGACCTTCCATGCTCCTGGATAGATAGAATCAATATTGTGAAAATGGCAATTCTACCAAAAGCAACATACAGACTCAACACAATACCAATAAAAATCTGAGCTTCATTTTGTGTGTGTGTGCAGAGATAGAAAAATAGTCACAAAGTTCGTTTGGAATGGTAGAACACCTTAAATATCCAAAAATATCCTCAGGAAAAGAAACTCCTTGGGTGATATCACCATACCCAATCTAAAGCTATACTACAAAGCATTAGTAACAAAAACAGCATGGTACTGGCATAAAAGCAGACAGACAGACCAATGGAACAGAATTGAAGAACCTGCCCTTAGTTCAAGTAACTACAGCTACTTGATCTTTGACAATGCTGCCAACAACATTCACTGGAGAAAAGACAACATCTTCAACAAAATGTACTGGACAAATTGGTTAAATACATGTAAAAAAGTGAAACTAGATCCACTCCTCTCACCATGCACAAAAATCAACTCCAATTGGATTAAAGACCTCAATATAAGACCTGAAGCTGCTAAAAACCTGGAAGAAAAAAATAGAGGAAACTCCATGAGATAGGAATAGAGAAAAACCTTCTGCATATTACCCCAGTAGCCCAGGAAATTCAACCATCACTCAACCAATGTGATCTCATAAAGTTAAAAACTTCTGTAGAGATAAACATACTGTACACAGAGCCAACAGTCTATGATCAGATTGGTAGAAATTCATGGCCAGCTACATCACAGACAAGTCTAATATCTAGAACCTACAAGAACTCAAAAATGAAGTAATAAAAAATCAAACACCCCACTTAAAAAAGGGGACAGTCAACTCAATAGGGAATCCAGAGGTGGAAATACAAATGGCCAATTCTCACTTAAGAAAATGTTCAACATCCTTAATCATCAAGGGATTGCAAATCAAAACCATGAGATTCCTCTTTACTTCAGTTAGGATGGCAATCCTTAAAAAATAATCTACCAACAATAGGTGTTGGTGAGCATGTGTTGGTACAACCACTATGGAAATCAGTGTGGGAAATATGAAAATAGTGCTACCAACTGACACAGCTATCTCTCTAATGGGCATCTCCCCTCAAGTCTTCTCTCTTCAATACACAGATGTTTGCTCAACTATGTTTATATCTGCTCAATTCACAATAGCTAAAAATTGGAATCAACCCAAATGCCCATCACTGAAAAAATGGATATCATAGTTGTGGTACATTTATACCATGGAATTTAATTCAATAGTAAGGAAAAATGACAAAATGAAATTTTCAGGAAAGTGGATAAATTTGGAACTGATAATACTCAGCAAACCCACACAAAACAGTGAGATAAACGCTACATCTTCTCCCTCATCTGCAGTTCCTAATCAGGTTAAGATTGTAGAGTAAGCAAACCTGACATGAAAATCAAGAGTCAGACAACAGTGATGGAAGGGATTGGGGAGAAGGACTGGGAGGTCGAGAGGAGATATACACAGCTAAATCCAAAATGAATTTATATCATGGAATCCTTACTCTTAGTAGGCTAAATGAAAGAACCCTCTAGAGGAATATGAGGGTCCTGTCTGGTAAGAAGGGACCTGAAGAGGGTGAGATGAAGCCTAACTTTAACACAATAGGCTCCACCTTCTAACTCCCTGTGCAAGAAATAGGTTACTTCTCACATTGAGCTATTGATGGGAGAGGCCTAAGAGAACTCCCCCAAAAAGACAGGCTTCTGTCATAGCATGTAATTAACCACCCCAGGCAAAAGATAAGCACCTACTGCCAAAGGCATCACAGACTGCTATCACTCAACACTGTGAGACCCTGCTGGAAGGAAGCCAAATCCCAGATGATCAGCCCATGTAGTGCTGCAATGTGTTACCTGAGCTGCCAGGGGAAATTAGCCAAGGATGTTGGGAGAAAGCAATGGACATTGCTATATGACAAAGACCAGCATGACAAGAATTTTTTACCTGTACAATAGTGGCACTTCAACTGGGCAGGTAATTAATGACTATCTGATTGGCCAAGAGATCCACTCAGTGGCAATGAACCCTTAGTTGGAACTGGGATCCAAGGCAAATTCCTATGGAGACCAAGAATCCAGACTCCAAGGGGAAGTCTCCACTAAACATGGCTCCAAAGAAGGCTATACCAATTAAAATCTTGTCTAATAATGTTTGTCCCATTTAACCTATGCTGATCTCACTCTCTCTATTGGAAAATCTGCTTGTGTATTTCAGAAGGGAGCAAGAAACATGGACAATCCAATTCTATCAACAAGACCTGTAATAATAGCTGACTCCCTGGCAGAAGATGAACCACCCCTAACACATCATCTAGGACCCAGATGAAATCACAGAGGAAATGGTGAGATGAGCAAGAATGCTGCTTTGACAGCAAGCCTGACAGTCTATGCAAGGGTAATGGAGACAGGCTCCCAAGGATACTCAAAACATTCAAAGGAGAAACCAAGAGAGTCTTAAGAGCTCAATACTAAAGCAGACTTAATACTCACCCACCATGGTTCAGAGAACTTTGAAGAAGAGGGGGGCGAAAAGATTATAAGAGCCATGGTGGGGGAAATATCCACCTCCCCCATTTCCCACTTCTCCTATTTCCCACCTCTCCCTCCTCACCCCAAAACCTGCTGCTTGCATAAAGCCCTCCATCCCATGAAGCATTCTGGCAATCCCATTGAGGAGGATCCTCAGTGGAACAGGGGCTGGGAGGAGGGAAGTGGGGGTGCCAACAT
>PVHP010037618.1:0-17270 GCA_004024765.1 Zapus hudsonius
GGAACAAAGAATTCAGGCCCCTTACTTTCAAGAATACACAATCTTCCTGCTGTACCAATGCAGGTCACCTGGCCCATTCTCAATGGTTCTAATGTCTCAAACAACTACAGCTGAACAGGCAGCAATTTTGGTCCAAAGATTTCCTCTTTCTGGGCCATCTCCATCTGCTCACACCAGTCCATTTCCATGCAAAGCAACCCTGCACAAGTTCTCAGGACACAGGCAGGCAAAATGCACCAGGCATCTCATGCAAACTGCTTCAGACACAGTCCTAAAAAGGTTCTTTCTCACCCTCATAAGCCAAACCTCACAGTCCATAGTTCTTATTACATTTAGGTCTTTCAACTCTGACCACAATGGTCCATTAAGCTATACTTAGAACACCCCAAGGTGTCTCTTAGGCCAAGATTTCAAATCCTTTCACATTCCACCTGCAAGTCAGTTCCAAAAGACCCAAAGCCACAGAATCAGGGTTCTAGCATCAACAGACCCCACTACTAATACCAAATCTGTTGTAGTCAACATTTCCCTCATTGCTGCATCAAAAAGATCCCGAACAAAAGCTGCTTGTGGAGCAATGGGTTTATTTGCCCATGGACTTGAGGGGAGATTCCATCATGGCAGGAAAAACAATGGCATGAGCAGAGCACCTCTGCCACAGTACTGCAAACCATAGCTTGAAGGTGTGCCAAACACTGGCAAGGGGAAGCTGGCTTATAACCCCCATAAGCCGGCCCCCAACAGCACAGCTCCAATGAGGTTCTAATACCCAAACTGCCATCAGCTGGGGATGGATCATTCAGAACACATTCAGTTGTTTGTGGGGGACACCTGGATCAAACCATGACAAAAAGAATTCTCATTCCTGCTTTTTTTTGTACCGGTCTTGAGGCACATAATTCATTTTGGAAAGTCAAGGATTTAGAGGACAATGAATGCTTCAGCTTTAGGCTAAGTTTTGTATGAAAATCATGGATTTGCTCATAATGAAGGAATAGCTATAATTTGAACCAAGCAATAAGCAATAATGTGATTTGAGCTTTTGGAGTTAGCGAGTGCACTTCTCTTCCTTGTTATGTCTTACTGTAAAATGACAGAATTGAAACCAAAACAAACCAAACCAGGCAATTGTAAAGCATGTCGTATCATTATTATTGGTTGTTTCCAATGCTATACTTTCAACAGCAATTATTGCATAGCATGCATTAAGAATTCTTCTTTTACAAATTATTTTAAATTTTATTTCACAGGGTACCTAAGGCTATTATCAGACAAGTATGTAATGAGCTTTGTGCATATTCCTTTGATACCCTCCTACCTTCCTTGTCTCATCCTTCCCTTCCAGTAGTCTTTTTGTTCCCCTAGATCATTTTGGTTTTGTTTGATTAACTTTATACCTTATGTACCTACATAATCTATATAAAATCTAGAAACAAAAATATATGATATTTGTCTCACTGCAATAGACTTGATTCACTTAATATGATTATCCAGTTGTATCCATCTTTTATGCAAATGACAATGTCATCCTTCTTTATGGCTGAAAAAAATCATTCTGTATATAAACCACATTTTTTTATTCCTCTGTTAATGGATACTTAAACTGATTTAATACCTTGCCTATTGTGAATAGTGCTTCAGTAAATATTGAGGAATAAGTAGTTCTGTGAATGGTTCATTTGTAGTCCCTCACATGCATTGCCAGGAGTAATAGAGATGAGTTACATGATAAATCTATATTTATTATATCTTGTTGTTGTTCGTTTGTTTTAGAAACCTAAATACCAAATTCCATGGAGGCTAAACTAGAATAAATTCACACCAGTAGTCTACTTGTGTTTCCTGCAGTTTCTACATCAGTGCCAGAATTTGTTGTTTTCTTAATAACTAATATTCATAAGAAAAAAGTGTTTAATATCGCTAGCCATCAGAGAAATAAAAATCAAAACTAGATGGTGATTCCATCTCACCCCAGTCTGAATTTATAGTTCATGTTTTGAAAACTATTTGACTTTTTATTTATTGGGTTGTTTAATTTCTGATTGCTTGGTTTTGTGAGTTATTTGTATTATAGATATTAATTTTCAGTCAGATATATGGCTGGGAAATATTTTTTTTTCATTCTGTTGAATATCTTTTCACTTGAGTAATTATTTCTTTTGCTGTGCAGAAACTTTTTAATTGAATCCAAATTGTGATTGCTGGTACTATTTCCTCAGGGATCGCAGTCCTATCTAATAAACACTTTCTGGAAAGTGTATTAACATACAAAAATCAGTAGTAGCCTTCTTATATTGCAATACAAACATGCATCAAAAGCAATAAACAAAATACCTTGACATAAACTTAACCAAGAAAAGTGAATGCACTTTACAATGAAAATTTTAAAGTACCAAAAAAAAAAAAGAAAGAAAATTTACGGATTAGGGGAATTATTAAAGCAAAAAAACATACTATCAAAAGTAATCTGCAGTTTCAATGCATTTTTATTCAAAATAAAGTTCTACTCTTCACAGAAGTGGGAAAATAATTTTTAAAATACCCATGCTCTAACAAAAAAGACCCCAGACAAAACAACCTTGATCAGAAAGAACAATGCCAGAGATATCACCATACCTTATTTCAGGTTGGACTACAGACACAGCAACATAAACATAATGTTAGAGGCACAAAAACAGGCATGTATGAACCCAGGTATCCATAACCTCTTGATTTTTGAAAAAGGCCAACTTTGAGTCATTGATTCTGTGCTTACACACCAGGCATTGTTCATACATATAAGAAGTTCCTTAGCAAAGACAAGGGAGAGGTAGAAAATCTTATGGAGAGACTCAAGATCACTTGGAGAGGATTTTCACATCACACATGTTTAGCCAATATGCATTACAGCTGAAAGCTGGCTAGAGAAATGACTCAATGGCTGAAAGAAATATACAAGCATGAGGGCTGGAGAAAGCCCAAGTCAGCCCTAAGTCCCATCCCCAGCTAAATAGTTGGTCATGGCCATGCATGTCTGTAACCCAGGTTCCATAGGAGAACAGAGACAGGAGAACTTCAGAGGGTTAAGAAAAAAACAATTGCAAGCTCCAAGAGCTCAAGTAAGAATGGGCCGCAGAGAATGACAGAGCAGAGACACAACTTTGTCCTGCAGTCACCACAGGCAAGTGCGTGGGGCACCATATGAATATGTTTGTATTCTCTCTCTCTCCCTCCCTCCTTCTCTCTCTCTCATTCTCTCTCTCTCTAACACACACATGCAAACACTGCAAGCTGAATTAGAAACTGGAAATCACCAGCAGATGCTTGTCCAGGCAATGAGTTGCATTCCTGGAGCCCTACTTTTGGAATCTCAACCCTTAAAGTTAGAACAAATTGTCTCTATTTTCTAAAGCCACTTGCCAGGCCAAAATCCATGAAAAGATAATCCCAAAAATTATTCCTAAATTTGGAAAAGAAAATTTGACTTTTCATTCAGCCATCTCATTATGATAGTGACTCTTTGGGTGGGATGAGCATCCAGAGAAATCTTCCCCATCACTAGCAGGCAGCACAGGGCTCTGCCATGTCTGTGGGGCAGGGGGTGTGGGGTTCTTTTCTTATGCATTGAACATGTGAGAGTTCATGAATTACTTTAAGTTACAAAGGAACTTTAACATTTCTCTGAGACGTTGATATTTCTTTTTAAAAAAATTACTCTGCAAAATGAACAGTATAGTCTTTTAAGAAGCCTGTAACCTAAAATTTATTTTTATAGCATTAAAAACCTTATTGCTAAACCCAGTGTATCATGTTTAATGTGTAGCATACTAGTGAAAGACAAAAGATGTATTCTATAGCACAAGGATTTCAAAAAACCATGTCCCCACACTTGGCATCAAGTTTCTAATGGCTCACTTTTATGGCCAACACAAAAGTAATACTACCATAAGTTTGCATGCTACTTCACTTTACAAAAGGACTTTTCAACTGACATTAATCTGTGAAGTGACTCTGCTAAGTGGGCAGAACTGAAAGGAGAAAAGATGACTTTCTAAGTTTACCTTGCTAATATATCTGGCTCTTATCTGAGTTTTCTATAAGATGAGAATAAATACATCATCAGCTATTCTGTTTTAACTAGAAAAAATAGTGGTTCATTCTTTCACAGAGAACACAAAATTAAATGAAATCAATTTGAGGGAGATTTCTCTGAAATCTTTTGGGTTTACCTGAGTGAATATATATATATCTTCTATAAGTAATAATGGGTAACTTTATAAAGTCAATCATCTTATCATCTTTATGGATATAGATTTAGATACAGATATAGTTACTTTTTATTTTCCCTACAAGTACTGCTACTTTTTCTACTAAAACAAAATTTCCAGACAGATTTGTATCTATTTTACTCATTTCATAAAGAGTACTCTTTGTGTAAATGAAGTCAATGAAATGTCCAGTTTCATAACCAATATTCCCAAAGAAAAATAGGAAATGGCCAAATGTTCCTGCTTCCCAGATGGGAAGTTTGAATTAATCAAGAATTTGTATGATTTTTTTTTTTGTAATGAAATACGACTTCTTAAGCGAGCATTAGATATCAGCTTTTCCAAAAGAATCACTTTCTTTTGGTCATCCCATCTAAAATATGCACATGATGCATTCTGTTATAATGTCAAATTCTCCTCACTTTGCTTTTTGTTCCTTAGCTATTAATTTCTCTTTTACCCTAATAAAAACAGATATGTGCCAGTAACTATCACTGACAATCATAGATATGTACAAGAACTTTGGTCCTCTGAGGCAACCAAAAGGCCTCTCTCTCCCTAAATGCCTCTCTAGAAGTAAAGGCTGATAAACACAAAAAAATCACTGAACTCTGTAACAGAGTTAATTCAAAAGGAATCATTGGCCAGACTCCAGTCAAAGTTTAAACACAGGCTAAGAAGCTCTAAAATAATGAGAGCTCCCATCTATCCGTATGCATAGAGTTGTTTAGTGATGAGTTTCAATGCAAATGGACACCATGACAAACATAAAACCCTTCTGGAAAAATTGTGTGCAGTTCAAAAATGACTATTATACAAAATTTGTCTTCAACATATGACTGATTGTAGAATGCAACATGATTAATAATTTATAAGAATAAAAATTGTTTATTACATTTTTAAAAATGAGAATCAGTATCAGCACCAAATAAATTCAGTCCTCATGTCAATATGTTTCATTTTAAATAGTGATTTATTTATTTACAACTTCCTTCTGGAAAGGTTTCCAGTGAGAGAACTGTCTTCTAATTGCTCTGTGGGACAAGGTTTCTGCATAAGTGAAAATGGTTTACATAGCTCTGCTATATTTATGCATTATTAAAGCAAGGAATATGTAAATAGATTGTGTAAACACCTCATGAAACAAAGGTGGTGATATCAGAAAAAAGTAAAAAGGGTCAATTATAAGTAGAAATAAATACCAGAAATTGAGTATAGTAATTTTAATGTAGATATTTAATCAACCATCCATAAAAATATTAAAATAAATTAAAATGAATTCAAAAGGGAAAAACCAAAGATTATGCACACATACTTCTGCTTCTTTAAGTGGTCTTGGTTTTTATTTAGTTTCAAGGAAAAAATTCCTATATTCACAGCAACTTAACAATAAAATGAATTATTAAAAATTGGCCTACTGATTATATATTGTCATATATATATATATATATATCATTACAATATTATAACTATTATCATCATCAATGCAATATAGGTTAGAATAAAAATAAAATTACAAATTAAAGAATAAAAATTACCAATGCTATTCCTATGTGTTGGACTCAGGATGCACCACAGATCAAATACAGCAGCCCTTCACAAAACTCCAAGTACCCAGAGATTCTCACCAGTGTTGTCCACTGCAGTATCTACTACTCAAGAAGTCTTCTCCCTAGCTCTAACTGTCCACTATCAACTGTTGTGCTTAGCTCTCACACACACACACACACACACACACACACACACACACACACACACACAATCTGTTTGCATCTAGAGATAGTAGGGGAATACGTAATTACCTCCTTATTCCCTATTTGCTAATGTTTCATTTTTATGGAGTCCATAATAGCCATAAAGAGTTTTGGCAATACCACACATAATCTTTTCATATATATCATATACACATTGTAAACTATATAGCTATTAGGCAAATATTAGGCAAAATTAATTAGTTTCAGTTCATTTATCCCCTAACTACTGACTGGACATTTAACAGATGCAAAACTCTCTGCCCAACCTAGGTCAACTCCTATTTGAACACAGAGGTGATTTAAAGCATTTGTCAAATAAAACATTAGCTGCTATAGCAGTTGTGTTTCTAATTCTTAAAACTTAAAAAAAATTCTTAAAGATAGTGCTATAGTCAGTTACCCAGTGGGGTGATGGAAATGACCAAATACAATACCCTGATGTTGTACAAATGTGGGGAAATCATTAAATTAGTGTTTTGCTGTGTCCTGTTAAAAATGAGAGTAATGAATGAGGCAGGGAAGGTAAGAAATTTCAAAACCAATAGGAGCAACTTTGCAAAACTTTTTCAAAATAAAAATTTTAATAGGACGGGGCTGGAAAAAAATGGTTCATTGGGTAAGAGTACTTCCCATGGAAGCAAGAGGTCCTAAGACTGCCTAATTTTTATTCCACAGAACCCATGTAAACAGCTGGGCATGGCCATGCAAGTCTGTAATCCCAGACCTGTAGGTAGCAGATACCAGAGACACCCTGGGGCTCAAAAAAAAATGGCAAACTCAGAATCAGTAATAGACTTTGTGATGGTTAAGTTTTGTTGTCAACTTGACCTTTTTAGTAATTTTGGGTGGGTCACCAAGGATGTTCACAGGAAAGAAGTTCTCTCTCTAGTGGGCAGGATCTAAGGAAGCTCAAGGAAGCCAAAAATGAACATCAATTCCTGGGAGGGCAGTGCAGGAAGGAAATTCTAGAGGCTCAGGAAGCCAACAAGTATGGGATAAGGTTTCAAGACCCTGCCCTAAGGCTATATAAAGGAGAAGGAAATTTCTCTCCCTTCACTCCTGCCTGTTTTGTTGGTGGGTATGTGTATAGTGTGGGCGATGTTTTTTTTTTTTCTCTCTCTCTACATGGACCTGTAAATATGCCCAGCCTCTTTCACCATTATGGAACTTCCCCAGGATCTATGACTTCAATAAATATTTTCCTCCCATAATTGTGCCTGGTTTTGAGATTCATCCTAGTGGCGCATGAACTGACTACAACAGTTTTCATACCAGGAGTGGGGTGCTGTAATTTCCCAATGACTTTGATAATAGGGTACAGTAACACCAAGAAGCGCCCAATTGAGTCTCTTGCACTCCAAACATAATCTTCTTGCCTCCATTGTGGAGGAGCAGTCTAATTTATCCCTGGTAGTCTGGATCAATCACTCCTGCTAACACTGTAACTCCTTTCTTGGCCTATTGACTGGAGGGCATCAGGAGCCCAATGTGGCCAGACAGGAATTTTAGCTTCCAGTTCAATTGAATGCTATTTGTGCCTCCTGGCAAAGCATGTCCCCTTCCACTCTGGAACCAAGAATTCTAGGCCACCAGAGCATAAGATTGAAGGAACAGGAAGTAAAAATTTGGGTAATGACTCACTTGGGGTAATGATAAGTGGTATCATTCTCATTTCCACCCCTTGATTCCTGTATATGGTGTTTGTGATGGGTTTTTCCTGTCTACTTGAACCTGTGAAAGAAGGCCAGCCTTTTTCACCATTACTGAAGTTACCCTGGATCTGTAACTTCAATAAATCTTTTCCTCCCATAACAGTACCTGGTTTGGAGATTCATGCCAGCAGTGTGTGAGCTGACTACAACAGACTCCATCTCAAAGAAACTTGTGGATGAGTAGTGATACAGAGGAACATCAAAGCTCCTTTCTGGCGCACGCGCACACACACACACACACACACACACACGCACACACATATGCATGCATACACATGCAGATGAGAAGAAGGAGGTAGATGAGGAGGAAAGAACGCTGGGACAGCAATTAGTGGTTAGTGCCCTTCCATAGCAAGGCCCTGGATTCATTTCCCCTTCCCCCATGCCACAGGAAGCAAACTAGAATTATGATGGTATTTGACGCATCACTTTGATACAAATATCCATTGTGAATATGGCTATTACACATGGTGATCAGAGTTAACATTTGATCTATGTTTGGCACTTGCCATTTGTAAAGTTAACTTCAAGACATGAGAGTGTTGTTAAAGTTTCATTTTTTTGCAAGAAAATTTAAAATTACTTCACTGTTAATTTTAAAATATACCTATTGATGTAAATATTTCAGCAGAGTGAATAATTGTTGATATTAACGCAGACTATCTTCCACAGTTCTTATGACAAAATCAAGCATGGAAATTATTCAAGTTTTTTCAGTAAGAAACTAAAACTCTTTGGAGTCTTTATCCCATTCTGGTACTTGCCAACATTTTTGTCTACCTCCAGAGCCGACACCAACAACTCCACCCATCCTGTTCCACTTGGCAATGTCAACCTCAGTTTGAACCTTTGAGCAGGAACAGAGGAGTGCTCACTTCAACATGAGGAAAATGAAGCTCACATTCAAAACCTGGCTGAATAATACCATAAACGAGTATAAAAGCCAGCTATTTACTTGCTAGAAATATTTTTATGGAAAAATACTAATTTAAAAGGCAAATTAAATACATGACTAATTCTGATTGCTATCAGGTGTTCAGAGGCAAATTATTACAAGGCTCTATAACCTCTTTGACTTAGGTTTTAGTATCCTCTTTCACTTTTGAGATCTTTCAGCTTAAAGGGTAATTTTAAGTGTAGTTCAAACTTTTTTTTTCCCTGCAGACCATTTTACGATATAAATCTGGCAAATGAATATCATTCCCATCACAACTTAAGTTCTAAGTTGACACATACCCCTGGGCAAACAAGACTTCACAATGCCTTCATGTAACCTAGTTACTCACGAGGGATCATTGTTGGGGTATACATACTATCCTAACTGCTCCAATGGCTAGTGGAATAGAAAAACTTGTTGATCTTTAAGTCTATTAGAATTTTAAGAAGTTGTATCATGTTGGGCACTCATATTACAAGGCAACTAAATATACCAATAACAGTCAAGCAGAGGAGAAACACAGATGCCCAGACCAGGGAGTTCTAAAACTGACAGAAAGACCGGTATATGTCACCTTGCTCGCCTAAAACTTTCCCCATCCAGTAAATAGCACAGCTTTCTTTGAAATTACAAGGTCTATGTGCGATCTCCTCACTGACTCCTTTCTTCCTCTCATACCCAACATCTAGATTCTTAGTAAATCACATTTTTTTCTTGGAAATAATAATTTCTTACCTGTTATTGCAAGAAGGTTTAAGTAGCTCTTATTTTCCACCCTTGCCAATTTGAAAACATAAACCCACTCATATCACTTCTGCATTCACCCCCCTCCATGGCTTTCCATTTTCCATGGCTTTCAGTGTTCCCCGTGGTCTTCCACTCCATGAATTTTTGATACCGACAATCTTGCACTTGCCCTTTACCTCAGCTCCAGCTACTCTGAGTGCTTTGTACTTGCCCCTGATGACCTCTTCTTTCTCTCTATATTTCTATGGCTAACTTCCCTGCTCCATAACATAATGGAGAAAAAGAAATCATCAAGAATAATTAGAACAAAACTCCCTTCTACTCTTTACAAAACTTGATATTTATTATTTGTGTGTGACTTTCTGGGTGTATGTGAACAAACATCTACTCATCCCAGATTTTGTACCAATTATAAACAAAAGAAATGATACTATTAAAGTTATTTTAGTGAACCAACAAGTTTATGGGGTTCCTTACAGGAACATGGGCACATGGATGACAAAGGTAACAGCCTCTCAGAGAAGCTCTTATCATTGCAGCTACTCATAAAATTATGAAATTGCGTGCCCATCATCAAATAGTTCTGCCTTGAGAAGAATGTCAACTCCCCAGCAATTGATACTGCTTATATCATCCATATCATTCTAACTCTCATTTCAGGAGCTGCTTAAATCTTGTAACTTTTGTTTGCTTCCTGAGTCTTATAAGCCACTTTCCTCCATTTAAGAGAGAATGTTTCTATTTGGAGGAAATGGCTAAACAAGAGGTATTAATTAAGTATGACTAATGATCATTAGTATATACACTTATTGATCATGTCATAATAATATGCTTATTAGTATGAGTGTATTTATCTGTTTGGTTGTTTCTTCCTGTAGACTAAAGCCCATGCAGGAAATACAGACTGTTAGTCCCAGTAAGAAGTGAATCAGATACATAAAGCAACACCTATAAGTATAGGGACTCATTAAGCGGATGTGACTCATCTAAAATTCACAGACATGTGAATTTTTATTAGTTAGTTAGAGAATGTTGACTGTCACAAGCATCAACACTCCACTACATGCTTAAGGCAACTACATAAGTCTTGTCCAAGTCAAGCTTTCCAAAGCACTGAATGGGAGCTTTGAGCAGCTGAACACCTTCATTTTCTACAGTTTGGTATGTCTCTTAGTCTAAAGGTATACAGATGATTCTGCTTTGCAGATTCTTCTCAGCAGAGTTGAAGCAAACCTGTACCAGGAGTATTGATGACAATATACCAAGATCACCTGAAAAACCTGTCATTAAACAAGGAAAATGTGGTCAGCAGCATCAATTAAAACCTGTTTAAAAACCTGTGTTGATGAACTTGATTCTTTTATTCATTTAATGACCTTCGGAACACAGCTGTAGTAGGACAATTGTCTTGGCACAACTTACAGACCACATTAAAATTAAAATATATAAAAATATGTTAATAAATAATAAGAAAGTGGGGAGACAGGAAACATCTTACAATTTTACAAAAAAAGGTGTATATTTAGAAAAGAACAGAAGGCAGTGGGTGGTGGGAAAGGATGCCAAGCCATACAGATATGAGGGGAGCAACCTTCCAATCAGGAGAACAGCCGGCTTAGTTTTCTGCGTTGCCTGGGGAAAATGAGCTCAAGTGTTAACTGTTCCAGGAAGAGCCAGAAGGCCAGAATGAAATGGAAAAATGATTCTAAAAAAGGGTAAAGTAATTTACAATAACAGAATTCCAAGTCCATAGAAGACCCAGGTAAAAGGTCTTACTCAAGACACACATAATGTCACTGGGGCTGTGGCATAGTGGAGTGAGGTGACCTGAGTTGCATTAGTTATGTTCACTCAGAATATTGAGAATAGAGAGGAGCGGATCAGGGTGGAAACAGGAAGACTACAAATTAGCTAATGACAGAATGAATCCTGGTGAGAACCACTGACAGCTTGAATGGGGATGGTTTGGGAAGAGGGACAAGGGGAAACCCTAAGAACATTGTAACATTGGTAAAGTAGGCCTCCTGACTCCCAGGCTGTGCAGGGCAGATCCTAATTTCCCCTAAAAGTTTAGCAGTATAAAATACACACAAAGCCAGAATATTTAAGAGAGGAAAATGGTCCCAAATGTAAGAAAAAGTAAGTTGTTAAATTTATTCAAAACTTACATCCCCATTAAACTCTTTCCTACCTTTCCCCAGAACACTATTAAATATTTTCTGACAGGAAGCTGCCTCACACTTTATAAAGTTCAATTCAATCACCCTAACCTTGCCAATATTTTGCTCTCCAAACTTTACATGCAAAGTCTTAAAATTGAAAAATCAACTACAGATATTAGTTCATGCTAAATATCCTTAAATACATGCTTTCCTCCAACTAATAGCTTTAAACAATATTGCTGCTTAAACTATTTTCCACATTAAGTGATGAGCTTCGACACCAGGGTGCTTACTTCTGTGTCATTGTCTGTAACATCCAGCTTCATATCAGCTCCAGCAAATCTTTTCTTCCAGGATGTCAGACAGCATTACTGTATTCCCTTGTGGAACTTATCAGCAACTGAATTGCACAGTCACTTCTTAGTCCTAACTCCTCACCTGCCAATGACGTTTCTTGGCCACCATTTCTAATGAAAACATGTGTTTTGTTTCCTTAACATTCTGCTCTATGCTGAGGTGGCTACTAGCTTTATTATCCTCTCCTTTACAATTGGTATATTTCATTTTAGAGACACTGTAACTTGAACCCCAGAGGTGTCTCTTATGTTGAAAATAACCAAGTCAATGAGGGTTGGTCTGGGGTCACTGTCTTGATGCTTGCTCTCCAACCAAGGTATGTGTGTATTTGTTCATTCAATGTAAATTTAAATTTAGCCCTGCTTACATGCATTCCAACTTCAGGGCAGTAGGGGCTACTCAATTAAGAGGCCTGCACTGAGTGCAGCTGGTGCCCATTCTGTATTTAAAAGTGCTTCAGACACTTGAAGATTGTGCCTAAGTATATACAACCTTCTCTCCTCAAGTTGAAGAACAGGACTCGTAGATCTATTGTGGTCCATCCAAAGACTTCCACCTCTGTCAGGATTTGGCTAGAAACTACCTAGAGAAGCCAGACATGCTTCAGACAGAAGATAGACAAAAAGAACTTCAACCAGGACTGAAAAAAATGACGAAATCATTAGTTTACATGGGAGAAAGGTGAAGAAGTAGTGGGAATGCTTAATCTTGGGCACGGGGAAATTGTGGGGGATTTATGATTTAAGAATATGAAGTACTAGGGGGGGGGCGGAGCATGATGGTGGACGAGTAGGACTCGCCAGGACTCTCTCCATAAAGGTTTGATTTTCCAGCTGTGATACAAACCCCAGACCACAGCTGGCCCTGAACCCAAGCCTACCCTCTCCCCAGTTCAGTCGCCAGCCCGGACAGGGTTCCCAAGCTGCTTTCTGCTCCGCAGAGGAACAGAGAGCCCTTCCCCCACCCCAAGCTCCTGCCATCACCACTGTTTCCTGCTTCCCGAGCCCTTGCCAGCTGAGCACCTGTCCCTCCCGATTGGGCGCACTTCTCTCCCCGAAACTCACCCCCCCACACACACACACACAGGCAGACGTGCTTGTAGGGCAAACTGACCTAGCTTGCTTCCAGAACCCCACTTGGGACTGCAGTAGCGGGTGGGGCCAGGCCTTTGGCAGATACCCAGGAACTGCTGCCATTGCTGAGAGGGCAGAGGCCAGTTAAGGCTTGGACCATGTGCCACTACTGGGAGGGCACAGGTGATTTCAGTGGGCACCAGGGACCCTGGTTCACTGAAAAGAGGACACAGCAAAGTGGGCTGAACATCACTTCCCAGGGTGCCTGAGTCCCACTCCCCTACCTGGATATGGGCAGAAACCAACAGAAAAAACCCACAGAAATCAAAGACGAAATTCCCTAAATCAGGGCCCCTAGTTCCATTATGGAGCAGGAAAGTGGAAAGGAAGTAGAGGCAGTAAATATACAATCCCAAAGAGAGAATAATATGACTCCTGACCACAACTGCAATGCAAACATGAAGCAGTTAATGGCTGATATGGAAACTATGAAAAAAGACGTGAATGAGATGAAGCTCACCAACTCAAGCATAGACTCCAGACTGAATTTAATGGAGAGAAATATGAATGAATTCAGAAACACATTAAGTGAATTGAAGATGAACCAATTATGGGAGCAGCTAGATAATCAATTGATTAAATTTGATGGGGACTTAAGAAAACTTAAAAATGATTTTCAGGAATCCCAAGCAAAAACAAAAATAGACTAGAAATTGGATCTCACCAAAGAATTGGAGACTATAAACAAAATTATAGCAGAAACCAAAAATGAAGTTGAGTAGTTGTTAAAAACCTCCCTAGAATCAATCAGTCCCTGAATTGACAATCTGGAGGACACTCTCAGAAGCTGAGGACAAGACAGAAGGAATTAATAAGGATGTCATAGGTTTCAATAAATTCAAGAAATCAAGTGAGCAAAATTTGAGGGATCTATGGGATACCATAAAGAGGCCCAATATTAGAATCATGGGGATCCCAGAGGGAGTAGAAGCCCAGGCTAAGGGCATAGGAAATATCTTCAAAAGAATTATTCAAGAAAACTTTCCCTATCTAACAAGAGAAAACCCACTCAACTTTCAAGGGGCCCAGAAGACTCCAAACAGACAGGACATGAAGAGGAATTCTCCAAGACACATTTTAATTAAGATGCCTAACATAGAAAGCAAAGAGAAAATACTCAAACCTGCTAGAGAAAAGCAAACCGAAATTTATAAAGGAAAAGCCATCAGACTTACCTCAGACTTCTCATTAGAAACCATTAAAGAAAGAAGGGCTTGGAATAATGCTTTTCAGGGTGTAAGGAAGTATGGCTTTTAACCTAGACTACTGTACCCAGCAAAGCTATCCCTCTTAATAGTTGGAGAAGTGAAAGTGTTCCATGAAGTAAACCAGCTCTACGACTATTTGAAAACAAAGCCAAAATTTCAGAAGATCCTGCAAGAGATATCCCACACAGAAGAAATAAGAAATCTTCCTCAGAAGAGTACCAGAGATCAGATACAACAATCACAATCAGTGTGCTAATAACGGCAGCACAGACAACAAGCCCCATTAACCCTTCATCATGGCAGGGCTTAAAGCGAACCTCACAGTTATATCACTGAATATAAATGGACTTAATTCCCCTATAAAAAGACACAGACTTGCAGGGTGGATCATAAAAATGGACCCTTCCATTTGCTGCCTTCAGGAAACACACTTTACTTCTAAAGACAGCAATCTTGTTAGAGTAAAAGGATGGAAAACAGTTTATCAGGCATGTGGAAGTAAAAAGGAAGCAGGTGTGGCTACATTAATCTCTGACAAAATAATCTTTACACCAAAATCAATTAAAAATGATAATGATGGTCACTCCTTACTCATCAAAGGAATGATCCAGCAGGAAGATATCACCATCATAAACATACATACATGCACCAAATTTGGGTGCAACACAGTTCATAAAGGAAACCCTACTCAAAAATAAAGCAGAAATAGACTCTAATTCCATCATAGTAGGAGACTTTAATACACCTCTATCAGCTCTAGACAGATCAACCAAACAGAAGATCAGCAGGGACATAGCAGAGCTTAATAACACCATTGAACAGATGGGGATAACAGATATTTACAGAACGTTCTACCCAAAAGACACAGAATATACATTCTTCTCAGCAGCGCATGGACCTTTTTCTAAAATTGATCACATCTTAGGACACAAAACTTCCCTAAACAAATTCAGGAAGACTGATATAGTTCCTTGCATCATAGCAGAGCATAGTGCATTAAAGGTAGAAATTAGCAATGGAACAGGATCCAGAAAATACACATAGAACTGGAGCCTGAATAATTCGCTCCTAAAAAATTATTGGGTCATCCAAGAAATAAAACAGGAAATTCAGAATTTCCTAGTAATAAATGATGATGATAACACCTCTTATCAGAACTTGTGGGACACAGTGAAGACAGTCCTGAGGGGAAAGATCATTGTGCTAAATGCCTTCATATCAAAGACAGAGATGTCTCAAATCAATCGCCCACCTAAGATCATTGGAACAGATGGAAAAAGCTAACCCGAGGAGCGCATGACCAAAGGAAATAATTAAAATGAGAGCTGAGATTAATGAATTGGAAATAAAGAAAATGATTTAAAAAATAGATATATCAAAGAGTTGGTTGTTTGAAAAAGTTAATAAGATTGACAAACCCCTGGCCAATCTAATCAAATGAAGAAATGAGAAAGCCCAAATCAACAAAATCAGAAAGGACAGTGGTGAGATCACAACAGATCTTGAAGACATTGGAAAAATCAAAAGGTCATACTTCCAAAACCTCTATTCCACAAAATTAGAGAACCTGGAAGAAATGGATAAGTTTTTGGACACCTACTAACTGCCAAAACTTAACTCAGAACAGATAAAAGCACTAAATAAACCTATCACATCCACAGAGATTGAAGATGTAATAAAAAAAACCTTCACAAAAGGAAAAGCCCAGGACCAGATTGTTTCTCAGCTGAATTCTACCAAGCTTTCATCATAGAGCAGATACCACTCTTTCTGAAGCTTGTTAGAAGCATAGAAAAAGAGGGAAGGCTTCCAAACACCTTCTATGAAGCTACCATTGCCCTAATCCCAAAACCAGGCAAGGAGGCAACAAGAAAAGAGAACTATAGACCAGCACAAGGTCACAGAATGCCCCAGAGAACCTACATGCAAACATGACAAAGAACAGTTACATGCCAGTAAAACCACCTCAACAATCCCTTGGTCCCAGCATATATGCTGCTCTAGGGATGGAACTCTTTCCAGTTTATTTCCACATTTCTACCTTTGCAGAGAAATGTCATGTACAGGATAAACACCAAGCAAGCAAGGGGAAAGGAGCCTTGAGGGTTACTCTGCCTTGCTAGAGCCTTCCTTTCTCTCATTTTACATCTTTTCTTCCTTTTCCTTCAGGGATACCAGCACACCTAACAATTAACTCCTTTAAATTGCATCAAAGTTGACCTAACCCTGTTCACAATCTATATGAACTATGACCTTGGCTATATAAATGCTTATTTTTACCTCATAGTAACACAGAACAAATTTTTGGTATGCATGAATTATCACACCTTTCAATTCCAATGCAACCAACCAATCTTAAAACACATTTTAGCAATCTAGAATCCCTTAAATTTTGACTTTTAAACAGCCACCCTCAGGGAACACTAGTTTTAAGAACTAGAAAATTATTCAAATACAGTTAAACCAGGCCTTTTTAAAAACCCCATACAGGCTGCCAGGGGAAAATGATCTACGACAGCTGGAGTAAACAGAGACCACTGACAGGAAACACAATCGGTGGTTATGAGTAGGCTGACCACACCTCCCAGTAGGAGTGAGCAGCGAACCAAGAGAGGAGCACTTGTGTAATGGAGGAGCCTGGGCCTGGGGGAGACAATCAACAGCTTTCAATTCAGCCAATTTTCCACTTAGTGAGGGGGTCCCCCTGTCTGGAACTTGGGATTCAGGGTGAAAGGCACCGGACCCATACTCTTATGCTCCCAAGACAAGATACATTATGGGACCAATTGATAGGGAGGCTACTAAAAATCGAATCCTGGTAATCTAAAATTGTGTATATTTGTTAACCTACACTGATCTCACTCTCTGATGGAGATTGTGTTTGTATCTTTCAGGATGCAGCGAGAGTGCTGGGGCTCATCTAACCCTACCAACCGACCGTAGGCCGATAGCTGAGATTCTGGCAAGAGAGGGGCCACCACAGTCATACAATGGAGGATCCAAATGGAACTCC
>PVHP010037619.1:0-17221 GCA_004024765.1 Zapus hudsonius
TATGTGGGTACTGGGGAATTGAACCCAGGGCCTTAGGCACTGGCGGCAAGTGCCTTAACCGCTGAGCCATCTCTCCTGCCCTTGAAAGCTTTTTGACAGAGGAAAAGTTGTGCCAATGGACCAATCCTGTTGCCTACTCTCTTTCAGACCCAGGTCCCAAAGGCCTTGACCTATTTGCTATTATGTGGTCCACTTCATGGGTTCCTTGTTCCTAGAGGGAGCTTAGGTCAGGTCCTCTGTAGGTTTATGTCTGACCCCCCTACACAGTCTCCCCTTACTGTATGCAAATGAATCCCATGTCTGTGTCCACTTCAGATCCCTCTGCTATGCTCTCCTGTGGTCATCTCTATTCAAGCTGCCATAGAATTCCATTGAGGGCATGACTTATAATCAATATTTATTATTATTTTTTTTTTAGGTAGGGGTCTCTAGCCCAGGCTGACCTGGATCTACTCTGCAGCTCCAGGCTGGTCTTGAACTCACAGCAATCTTCCTACCTCAGCTTCACAAAAGCCTGGATTAAAAGGTGTGCACACCTGGTACAGATAACAATGATTCTCAGTTTTGGAAGCTAGACAGTCCATAGTCAAGGTGCTGACAGATCTGGTGTCTGGTAAGGAACCACAACCTGCTTCAGAGATACCATCTGTCCTGTGTGTCTTCACATGGCAGAAGGGATGAGGAAGCTCACTGAAAACTCTTTCATAAGCACACTAATCTCAATTTATCCCAAACCATCTCTCAAAAGCCCAATCAGGGGCTGGAGAGATGGCGTAGTGCACTTGCTGCAAAACCTAAGGACCTGGGTTTGATTCTACAGGACCCAGGTAAAGCCAGATGCACAAAGTGGCTCATGGGTCTGGAGTTCATTTGCAGCGGCTGGGGGCCCTGGCATGCCTATTCTGTCTATCTGGCTCTCTTCTATCTCTCTCCTTGCTGGCAAGTAATAAATAATTAAAAAATTAAAAAATTTAAAAGCTCACTCATATGGGGGGGGCTAGGATGTCAGCAATGAATGTGGGGGGAGACACAAATATTCCTTGTATGAAGCTACCTGGTGGGTGTCTGCACTACCATGTTACACAGCCCCTAAAGGTCACTTATTCAGACTGAACTTGACCCCTACCCCTCATTCCCCAACCTGTTCCTGGGTTCATCCCCCAACATGGGGGCTCCATTGGCTCAGTCATCCACATAATATGTGAGCTAGTCTTAACAGTTTCCTCTCCGTCCTCCATCCTGGCATCCCCCTTTCTCAGTTGTATGACTAGCCAACCCCTCCGTCCCACCCTCTGCAGCCCAGGCCACCATCTGTCAGCAGCTTCTGGCCCTCTTGTCCACTCCACCACCTAACCTGTCACTCCACTAAGTATGCTTTCTTCTGCCTCTTTGTATGTTGACTCCCTTCTGTTCCCTTAGCCCATCCTCCCCTCTCCTCCCACTCTGATAAACCATTCTGGTATTTTAATGTCTTTTCCATAAATATTCTTCAAAAACGTGAAATCATAGCCTAATGGTACATGCCTGTAATCCCAGCAACTCAGGAGGCTGAGGCAGAAGGCTCACGCATTTTAAGGTCAGCCTAGCCTATATAGTGAGTTCCAGGCCAGTTTGAGTTACATATATAGTAAGACCCTATCTCTCCCCCCCAAAAAAATGTGCATACATTTTAACATACTTTTTCATTCTTCACTGTTTGGGTTCCCATCCATGGAGCTAAATGTACTCCCAGTGCCTTTAACCATATGTGGGATTCCATAGAGCATAGAGTACTCACCCAGCCCACCTTCTCACTTGGCTCAACAGAACACAGCCATAGATGTTCTCATGTATCTCTTTATGAACCTGTGGGAAGGTTATCCCAAGATGTATGCCTGTGAGTAGAATTCCTGGGTCATGAATATGCACTGACTTACTGTGAGCAGAATTCCTGGGTCATGAATATGCACAGACTTACCACGAGTGGGTAATCATAGTCAAATAGACAGGTTCAAGTCCAGAACAGCTGCACCATCTACCAACCTGCAACAATGTGTGCGGGGCTGGGGAGGGTGATTGTAACCCCAAGGAGACTGAGGTTTCTAAAGCTGATACCTGCTCACACCACTCCTCTGCTAGTACCCACCATGCCTTCTCGCTGCCCTCTGGATAGAGTCTCCCTCCTTCACACAGCCTCTGTGGCCCTTCTCCTCTCTCTATAGGCTCCCATGTCACTGTGAATCTGCATTTGGTCCTTGGTCATGTGTACCTTCTTTCCGTAGATGCTCACCCAGGTGGCCATCTTTCCAAAGCCCACTGGGAGGTCTCCTCTCCTACATCCCAAGCCCCAGCTACATATGTAGTATACGTGCACTTCCTCTTGCCAGTCTCCATGCCTCCCTGCTGAGCTCTTGGTGTCTTTAAATGTCTCTGAAACTTTCATTAGGCCAAAATTTCTCAACCCCAGCTGTCCTGTGGACTGCAGGATATTTAGCAGCCTGCCCAACACCTGGCCTTTCCCACCAGAAGTCAAAAGCATCCCCGTAACAACCAGAAATGTCTGCAGACATTGTGTGCAATGCTCCCTAGAGTCCAAGGTAGCTCTGGTTAAGAAGCTGCATGTGACCGTGATGGTGAGGATGGGGCTGAGCATCCTCTCTTCTGTATTGCTGGCTCCAGAGCAATTTCCACAAATGTTCATAGACTTTAGTGGTGTCATGGTTTGATCCAGGTGTCCCCCACAAACAAATGTATTCTGAATGATTAACCCCCAGTGGATGGCAATTTGAGTATTAGAACCTCGCTGGAGCTGTGTTGTTGGGGGCAGGTTTATGGGGTTATAAACCAGCTTCCCCTTGCCAGTGTTTGGCACACCTTCCTGTTTCCACTGTTTGCAGTGCTGTGGCAGAGGTGATGTCCACCCCTCTGCTCACACCATCGTTTTCCCTGCCAGGATGGAGTCTCCCCTCAAGTCCGTAAGCCTGATAAACCCATTCCTCCACAAACCACTTTTGTTCGGGTTGTTTTTGTGGCAGCAGTGAGAGAAGGTTGATGACAACAAGTGGCGAGCTGGTGGCTGGGGACGGCAGAGTGCTTATCTAGCATGCTGGAGATCCTGGATTCGATCCCCAGCACCAAATAAGCCGGGTGTGGTGGCGCATGCTTGTAGTCCCAGCACGAGAGGGTAAGGCCAGAAGACAGGAGGTCAGCACATTCCAGGCGAGCCTGGTTTGCCTGAGTCCCAGTCTCAAGGAATTGGTGGCAGACAACTACTGGGCAAAGATTCAAGTACTGGGACTTAGAGAAAGGGTTCTCAGTGTACAGTGTCACAGGGTGGGGACACTCTCCTTTCTCCCACATTCCCTTCCCAGAGGCGACACAAATTCTTACCTCTGCTGTTATCATAGAAGAAGGGGAAGCTGAGATTCCCATCATGCTTACTGGGCAGCCTTGGGCGAGCCACTTCACCTCCCCGAGACTCCGTTTTCTCAAACACAGTGTGTACATCAGTAAATGTCAACCTAGTCAATAACTGAAGAGCATGTTCCCCTCCCAGGTCTCAGAGTGATGGCGACACCTAGCCCAGGGTACCACAGGGTCTTCTCACAGATTGATGACTGCACCTCACCCAGGGTACCACAGGGTCTTCTCGAGTGATGGTTACCCCTAGCCCAGGGTACCACAGGGTCTTCTCACAGAGTGACAGCTGCACAGAGCCCAGGGTACCACAGAGTCTTCTCACAGAGTGACAGCTACACAGAGCCCAGGGTACCTTCTGTTAGGAAGTAGAGGGTGACCACATGGCATGAAGGAGTAAGATGGCTGTGTGCAGCTAGCCTGAGGAGGGCTGGGGGCTTTGGCCCATCAAGGACATCTTCCAGGCTCTCAGTGCCTGCATGATCCAGGAGCGCCGCTGATGGGGCTGGTGGAAAATGGGCAGGCTCTCACAGCTGGGGTTCCAGCGGTGCATGCTAGATGGATCACACACCCACAAGTCCCCGTGTGGCAGTGGCCAAGAGTTCCGACAGCAACTGGCCAGGATGTGGTCGTGGGCCTGGGCTGCAGAGATGCACACTGATGCTTCTGGATCATGCCTCAGGTTCTCCAGGGCTGGGTCATGGTGAGCAGAAAGACCACTTGTTAAGACAGCTTTCTCCTAAGTGGGTCTCACACCTCATTCTACCTTCCTACTCCCAGGCCTTAGCTTAGACACCCTCACTTTCTTCCCAGCCCTTTGAACTGCATAGCTCTCAAAGCCTGTAGCAAAACCTGCCTCTTCTAGGAAGCCTTCCTAAATTCCCCAAGCAACTTTCACACTCCCCTCAGCCTCTCAGTTGCAAAATGAACCTGTCCCTCCTTTAAACTACTTACTCTGTGCTAAATGGTTTCAGGTCATATTTTTCAGCCTTGTTTGTTTTATTTTACTTTATTTATTTGCAAGCAGAGAGAGAATGGGCAAGCCAAGGCCTTCAACCACTGCAAGCAAACTACAGATGCATGCACCACTTTGTGCATCTGTCTTTACGTGGCTACTGGGGAATCGAACCAGGGTCACTAGGCTTTGTAGGCAAGCGCCACTAAGCCATCTCTCCAGCCCCTAGCCTCATTTCTTTAATGAGGTTATAAGGTCCACAGGGTGGGCTGTGGCCTTTACCTCTTGGTGATCCCATGGTTGCTAAAACTGCCCACGGTGGATAAGCCTAGGACTATTAACTAAGCTAACGACCTTTGACCTGCACAATGTCCCTTCCCTCGCCCCATTATCCACTGTGATTCTTCTCGTGGCCTCACACCCCATTGCTACCCCAAAATCTCACTAACCCAGGGGGCCACTCACCAGCTTTCACTTCATTCAGCTGGTCTTCCGTGATGAGGCTCTCCATGCATGGGACCATAGACCCTGGAGAGAACCCAAGAGATGAGGGTGCGCATGCCCTCCCACTCTTGGACCAGACCTCAGAGAAGCTCCCTGCCCTCTTCTAGCCCCCACGTGAGGACATGAAAGGAGAGCTTTGCTTGGACCTGGGGGTGGACTCCCGAGAGGAGTCCTGGAGAGGTGACCTCTCTGGTCACTGCTGCACCAGCATGTAGCATGGTCTGGGATCCAGCTGACAGAGAGTGTCACCCACAATTGGATCTTGGTTTTTTGTTCTATGTCTCTGGAAGGTGCTTCTTCTACTGCCCACTTCCCCAGGGAGTCTGAGCACCAGTAACATTCGGGACACTGGCTGCACACAGATCAGGCATGGCTGCCGGAGGACCCCTGAGATCCTGAGGGGCTTGTGCTGCTCCTATAGCTCCAGTCCTTCTCTCCCCACCCACATGCCTGTGGGTCCTCCGATGGCTGCACCGCTCCCCTCTCAGAAAGCCTTTGCTCGCTTTTTACCAGAGAACCCCTGTTTGCCTCTGTATGTTCGCTTTAGCAAGTGACTCCCCATCATAGCTTCCCCAATCTTGTCCCAAGCTAGGCAAGGTGCCTGCCTAGTAGATCTCACGGTTTTGGTGTTTTCGCCCTCTATACTGGAGTTTTACTTTGTGCTTTATGAAGTGTGTGCATGAGTGCGTGGGAGGCCAGTTGATGCTGGGGATTGAACACAGGGCTTCCTGCATGCTGATCATGTCTGCCCTGATTTATGAATTTGTACTTCCCACTAGACCAGAAATTTCTTTTTTTTTTTAATTTTTAATTTTTGGTTTTTTGAGATAGGGTCTCACTCTAGCCCAGGCTGACCTGGAATTCACTGTGTAGTCTCAGGGTGGCCTTGAACTCATGGCAATCCTCCTACCTCTGCCTCCAGAGTGCTGGGATTAAAGGCGTGCGCCACCACGCCCGGCTCAGAAATTTCTTTTTTTTTTATTTTATTTATTCATTTTCAAGGAGAGAGAGAGAGAGAGAGAGAGAGAGAGAGAGAGAGAGAGAGAGAGAGAGAGAGAGAGAGAACGCACCAGGGTCACCACCTTGTGGGTCTGGCTTATGTGGGTCCTGGGGAATTGAACCAGGAGCCTTAGGCACTGGAAGCAAGTGCCTTAACCGCTGAGCCATTTCTCCAGCCCCAGAAATTTCTTAATCCACATGGGAGACAGAATAAGAGGTAAAGTCTCTGAGGATCCTAAAATTACATCCAAAGTTGAACATAGACATGCATTTTCTTGCCACTGCAAACAAACTCCAGCCGGGAGTGGTGGCACACGCCTTTAATCCCAGCACTCCGGAGGCAGAGGTAGGAGGATCGCTGTGAGTTCAAGACCAGCCTGAGACTACAGAGTGAATTCCAGGTCAGCCTGGACTAGAGTGAGACCCTACCTCGAAAAACCAAAACCAAACAAACAAACTCCAGATGTGTAGAACACATTTTGCATCCAGCCTTACACGGGTAAGAAGGAATGGAACCTGGGCAGGCAGACATTGTAAACAAGTGTCTTAACTGAGCCATATTCCAAATGCTCATATATCATTCTCTCCCTCCCCCTTTCTTTTTATCATTCCCTCTTTTTTTCTTCTTTTTTATTTTTTGAAACAGGGTCTCACTCTAGCCCAGGCTAACCTGGAACTCACTCTGTAGCCCAAGCTGGCTTCAAACACAAGGTGATTTTCCTACCCCAGACTGGGATTAAAGGCATGCACCACCACACCCAGCTTCATATATGCAGATTGTAGGTGAAGTGTTCATTGCTTTCTCCAGAGTCTCACAAAAGATCCATGACTCAAAAGGGGTTAAGTGGCTCGGTGCTATGCCAGGAGCTGACTACAGGCAGAAGTGGGCTCTCAGATTCCTTGCACCAACATTTTCAGAGGTGGTTTATTTGGAGCAAGATTTAAAGAAGCCAGCATATAAGAACCTGCCTCTGAGCAGCCCTTCCATTCTGAAGAATGCCACCCGTCCTAGCCCTTGCTTCTGTCTCAGAATTGTTCATGTTATCGATCACCTTGTACGATTCCCCACCCCCATATCTCATTCCCAGCCATTAGCTCTTTGTTTCCCTAACTTAATCACCACGCCTATCACCGATCAGCCGAATAATCAATGTTTGCTAACTAAACCAGTAGTTGGATGTATGGGAGTGTGGCATAGATGGGTGGAGGTGGATGGGCGGGTTGACGGGTGTGCTGGTAGGTACATGGATGGGTGGATGCTGGGTGCTGGTGGGTGGGTAATGGCTGCATGAAGGAATAGGTGGACTGGTGGATGGGCAGATGAGTAGATGGATAAACAGGTGGGTGAGTGGATGGGAAAGAGGAAATGGATTGAAAGAAGGCACTAGAAGATGTATCACCTTGCAGAGGTCACCTCCAGGCCTCTGCAGCAAGCCTCCTGGCCTTGGTGAAGGAAACATGGTTATTTGGGGGCGAGGGAGAGTGGAATATATAATAAAATGAGTACAATATAGTGGGGATGGAGAAAGCAGCCCAGCTGCCATCAGAAAGATCCCATGAGGGGGCTCTGCTCGAGGGGAATCTGCAATTGTTTTGCTTTCACGGAAAGACAGAGGTTGGAGTAGTGGGAGATTCAGAGCCGAGAGCAGGCAAAGCCCTGGCAGTGGATGGGTTATGCTGGAAGGTTACCTATGAAGATGACCGAGGACTTCCGGAGGGAGGCTCGGGAGCTCTTGGAGTACTCCAGGCTCTGGCTGAGGAAAGTGTGGGCGCTGTCTCGGTGAGAGTTCATCTGCAGAATGAGAACCCCCCCCCCAGAAGTTCTGGGCCCTCATTTCCCACTGGCCTCCCCTGAAGCTAGGGGGTGGGGGGCTCTCCTTGGAAGCCCTACCCTAGCTCTCACTCCTAGTGCCCAGCCCTCTGCCCAAGGTCCCCAGGGACCAGGCCTTGTCTAGGCTAACAGCAGCTGTCACTTCAGATGACATTCCTGGCCTGGATGTGGCCTCTCAGTCCATCCCTGCTGCGCTGGAGGGAAAGTTCCAAAAGGCAGACCTTGCCAGAGGACAAACCCCTCCTCCAGTCAAGGACCATGGAGATTCCAGAAGCACTCACCAGGTACTTGCAGATCTTGGCCACTGTCTGTGGCCGGCTCTCCCAGAGCTTCTGGCTGTAAGCTTTTTTTGGCAATTCCCAAGCCATGACGCAAGAGCAGCGGAACAGGGTCTTCACACATTTCTGGGGATGGATAGGAAGAGAATGCCAGAGCTGTGGGATTCCAGGACAGCTGACGTGTTCCAAAAATAAGAAAAAAGTGTGAAAAACTGGATTTGAGGAAATCAATTTCTATTGTTAGCCATTTGGACATAGATCACTTTCACGTGTCATCTACCATCCTGGCCTGGTTTCTGTATAAGCTGGGTGCTTGCAGGACCTGAGGGGGTGGGACCCTGCTGCTCTCACCTGGCCCACCTTGGCATGGCCTTCCTGCATGATCAGCAACAGGGGTACTAGTGCGCTGGTCAGCTGCTCCGTCACTGGCTGGGTGGGGCGCGCCTTAAGCTTCTGGACCACCTTCCCGTACAGGCGGATGCTGGAATACCGAACCTCCTCTCTTGCCTGGGGCAGATGGGAGACTCAGGGAACCCATGGCTCCATGGCCTTCCTTTCCCTCGTTGAGAACACAGACACAAAGAAGTGCCGAGGCTGCCTCAGGGGGGCTGATCTACCCCAGTATCCCCCCACCCCCGACCATGGAGGCTTGTCTGGAGTTCTCCCCCTTCATCCCCAGCCAGACTCACTGCCTTCAAAGGTGCCTTTGAGCTAGGGAGAGGGCTCAGCAGTTAAAGGTACTTGCTTGCTGAGCCTGTCAGCCCTGGTTTCAATTCCCCAGTACCCACATAAAACCAGATGCACAAAATGGCACATGTGTCTGCAGTCTGTTTGCAGCAGCAAAAGGCCCTGGCACACCCATTCTCTTTCTCCCTCCCTCCCGCTCATACATACATACATACATACATGCATATTTTTTAAAAAAGATGCCCTTATGCAAAGTGTGAAAATGTCCCCCTCACTTGGGACTGATAAAATAATATTCCTTTATGCCAACCAACAAAATCCACCATCTCCAGGGAAACTGATTAAAATGAGGAGCAGTTGGAACGAGATGCTGCTTGCTTTCTCTGGACCGAATTGGCCTTGCCCAGGCTCCAGTGAGGTGAGGCAGACGAGGAGATGTCACAGCCCCAGGGTAGTGAGGGCCTCCTTCCTCAGGTCCCCTCCACCCTACCAGAGTCCTTACGTCACTAAAGTGAGGTAGCAGGATCTGAAGCAACTCCACGTAGACTGAGCTGTCTGTCAGCTTCTTGCCCTGCCCCTTGAAGATCTTCTTGAGGTTGTCGACCGCCTCCACCACCAGTACCCCATCCATGCCCTCGAGGCTCTTCACCATGGAGGGCACGAGGGCTTGCACCTTGTCCAACTGCAGGCAGAAGCCCATGGAAGGGGTCCTGCCTGGGCCAGCAGGTAGGAGACCTAGTTTCCCTTCACCAAGAGGAGCTGGGCAGCTTCACTCCCACCCTTGGTCCAACCATGTCACCTGCTCTGGATGGCTCATTGTTGCTCCCTCCAGCTCCTTTGGGCCACCCTGACACCCTCCTAGCCCAAGCCCTGGGACTGTTTGGTGCCTGTCCCCTTCTCTGGTGTTAGGTGGATAATACCCTTAGCTAACTATCTGAGCCTGTGCCCTGACCCTTTGTCTTGACTACACCATGAGCTGCTCTGAGCCTGGCAGGGAAAAACATGTGCTTTTTACAATGCTGAGGACACAGCCACTAAATGGACATCAGTTTCCTGACTCATGAGATGGGATTAGCTACCGCCACACTCCCCCTTCCTCCTAGACATCTCCTTAGTGTCATTTTGAAAAACTTGGATTAGGAATAACTGAAAAAAAATAACTCTAGCCATCAGCATTTGAGATACTTCGACAGCCAAGCTCTGTGTTCCTAGGGCGTGGGAAGGCCCAGCTTCCCTCTGCTCTACTCACTTTCTCTGACCTGTGGGCCAGGATGACCAGGCCGCGGATGGACAGCACCTTCATGACAGGGTCACGGTGGTTCAGGCCTTCCACCATCCGCCCCAGGGAGTACTCTTCGGGGATGCGATGCGCCTGCTCCATCTGGAAGAGCTGGGGGCAGCAAATGGCACTTGCTCCTGGACCAAGGGGCTCCCCTGCCCTGGGAGTACCACGGCCTCCACCCACAGCTGCACATCTGGGAAACTGACAGTTCGCTGGCCATCTCCACAGAAAGTGAGTCCCAGTCAAGCCAAATGTGTCTCTCCTCTCTGCCTTATTACCTGTTCCCTGCTTGCCTCGGAGGCCCCCTTCATCTACCCTGCAGCCCACATTACTACGAGTCAGATGACCTCCAATCACCAGGCTCTTTGTGCCCCGTGTGCTAGTGGGGGCATTTCTACTGAGGTACCTACCAAGACCCACACTTCCCATAGCTCCTTCCAAAATTCAGTCCCCTTGACACTGTCTAGACCTCTCCCAGGTTGAACTGTCTTCCTTGGGCCCTAGGAACTCCAGGCATCCTGAGGTGCCACTTGGGAGTCTCAATGCCCTTTCTACCCTTTCTGCCCCTGTAGCCGGCTACAGTCTTCCTGTGGGATGAAAACCTGGCCAACCCTCCTCAATCCATCACCCAGCCTGCACACACAATCGCAGAGAGCCTGCTGCAGGTGGCTGGCAGGGACACCTGAGTTCAGAGAGAAGAGCAGCTCTGGTTCCATCCAGGCACAGGCTCCTTTTCTGGGGAAGTGGGAGAAGTCTAGCCTGGGAAGACCCTTGCCCTGGAGAAAGGGTTGCTGCTCAGGACTCTAAATCAGGCAAGGTGTGAGCATCCCTTCCCCAGAGAACCTACTGGCAGCCACAAGCAGACTTCAAGAGAAGCTGCTCCCAGAGGCTAAGCAGGAGAAGGTTGTATCTCTGCTGCCCAAGCTGAGTGGTCTTGAGACGTACTCCTGGTCTCTCCTAACAATGAGCAACACAGTCCTTCTTTGCTGGGTGGATGTGCAACCTGGTGGGTGTAGCGCCCGGCACATGACTAGCTTGCAGCCTGCAAGAATGGCACCTTTCCTTTCCAAGTCCGGAAGAGCAGAAGCAGAACTGGGCAGAGCTAGGGTTGGAACCTGGGACTCCTGACCCCAAGACCAAGGGTGGTACTTCTTTCTGCTGGTGCTAAAGAGCCAGGCCACGTGTTCCCACGTGTCCCCTGTAGGAGCCTGTGGTGGTTTGAGTGTAAATGTCCCCCACAACCATGGGTATTTTTTTAAATTCTTTTTTAGCTTCAGGTTTTTTTTTTTTTTTTTTTTTTTTTTGGTTTCTTGAGGTAGGGTCTTGCTCTAGCCCAGGCTGACCTGGAATTCACCATGTAGTCTCAGGGTGGCCTTGAACTCATGGTGATCCTCCTACCTCTGCCTCCGGAGTGCTGGGATTAAAGGCGTGTGCCACCACGCTGGGCTTTAGCTTCAGGTATTTTTGATTAAGCTTCCTACTTAGCCCCAGCAGGCAGAGCCCTGCTGGAGGAAGTGTGTCACTGGGGGCGGATCTTTAAGTCCAGCCTACTGTGTGTTCAGAGTCAGCACACGCTTGCTGCTGCTGGCTGCCCTCTCTCCTATGGATGCATGACGAAGTGAGCCAGCTTCCTTCACCAATGATGACACTTCCCTTCAGAACTAGAATCCCAAAATAAACCCTTTCTTCCCATAAACTGCTTCTGGTGGGGTGTTTTGTTCCAGCAAGGAGAAGGTAACTGCAACAGAGCCCTCCCAGGGCTGGGCACGGAACTGCAATATCAACTGCCAGGGGACCTTCTTCCTTCTCAGAGACCGTCGGAGAGGCAGAGAAGAGGCAGGAAGTGCCCAGAATGCCCATGCTGCCTCCTGTCCATAGCAAACTTTTCTCATCTATTGAAATCCAACTCACATGTCACTTCCTCCAGGGAGCCTTCCTAAGCAGGTGGTGAGTCTCCTACCATTGAGTCCCACTCTACGGACTAGGGTGAAACTCCAGAGGCCCAACAACTGTCAGATCAGTAAAGGCACGAGAGAGTGAGGTGGACAGAGTAGGTCCTACCATATCACTTCACAGATTGGATAAACACTTGGGAGGCAGAGGTAGGAGGATCGCTGTGAGTTTGAGGCCAGCCTGGGACTACAGAGAGAGTTCCAGGTCAGCCTGGGCTAGAGTGTATGCTTACCGCAAAATGCCATTCAGGGAGACTTCTGATACACACTGCAACCTGAGTAAGCCCCAAAGCCACTACGAAATCACCAGGCACAAAAACACAGCTTAGCATAAGTCACACTATGGCACCCCGCATTACAGCCAGGGGACCCCCTCTGTCTTCCCTCCGTCACCGAGAACTTCTTGAGGCCAGAGTGGGGTCATTCACGTTTGCATCTCTGGTGACCTGCACACAGGGGTGCCTGGCAAAGGTTGGTGGTTGCCTGGGCCCTAGGGGACTCGGGAGGAGTGGGCTGGGGTGCAGGCAGAGAAGAGGTTGACAAGAGAGAGAGACCTACAGGGCCTTCATAGCGAGGGAAAGACTTTGGAGTCTGTCAAGTGCTGTGACGTGAACTGAGAACGACCATCCCCCAGCAGGCTCCCAGGCCCAGGCATTAGTTACCTCCACAAAAAAGGCTGTGGCTGTGATCTTGTGCTTCTCGTCGCCTCGCTCCAGCAGTGGCACGAGCAGGTAGAGGAGGCGACATAGCTCTTGGCAGGAGAAGTACACCATGGCCCTGGAGGGGAGGGGCATCACTCAGGCACCCAGCCGAGGGCTCCCATCCCAATGCCTCCTCGCTCATCCACTGAGCTGGCCGGGGTTCAAAGTGCCCTTAATCACCGAGCATAGGCTGTGTGCAAAACTTTCAAAAATGCATGTTCTCAGAGCCCCAGCCCAGACCCACTGGGGCAGGGCACACACAGCAGACCAAGGTGACTTTATGCACTTGGAGGACGATGCACCATGCTTCATGAGTCCTGACCCTGAGCCTTCACGCACAGAGATGAAAATGAGAGAGCCTGGGTTCAAATCCTGACCCCAGCACTTGTTGTTGCGGTTGGAGGCACTGGACTTCCTTGAGTCAAAGCACTCTTCCATTGGTTGGGTGAGAACTAAGGGGTCCACCCACATAGCACCCCTTCCGCCAGAGCACAGTTAATACTCAGAATGGTGTATCCTGAGTCCTCCAGAGAAAGACTCTCCCGGCAAGAGTCACAACACTGAACCGGAAAAGGGAAAAGGTCATTTATCACTCTAACACTTCCTGGCTGTGTGACCTTGAGACCTGACTGGCCCCTTCTACAGACCTGGGCATGCTCTTGTGCAAAGTATCAATTAGAAATCCCTGTCTCAGGTACCAGTTACCATTGTGGTATCCTGTGTTGAGCTCCTAACATTCAAAGCACTTTATTTAGCTTTGCCCCCTAGAGGCAGGCCTAACACTTCCCCGCTAGCCAGGGGAAACAGCAGCAAGCCCAGGCGGAGGCAGCCCATCTCCATGGCTACACTCCCAAGAACTTGGTTATCCCTCTGGGGGTCTGTGATGGTGTAGGAGCAAAGCTCACAGCTTGGTAAGGAAAGGAGATTGGTAAATAATCTTAGGCCTCCGTGAGCACCAGGGACCATTGCCACTGAGTTTGTCTCCCAAGAGACTTCTCATCTTTCACATTTGTGCTGTCCCCCACTGAGGAGGACCCTGCCCCCCAGTTGCAGAGAAGATGTCTTGCTCAGAGATACAAGCTCGCATCTGCTTGAAGATCTGGAGGGTCTGCCCCACCTGTCCCACCCGCGGCACCCCCTTGCCTCACCTGGCCAGCAGGGACACTCCTCGGTGGTGGTTCTCTGCCTGGCCCATGAACTCCCAGCCACCTTGCTCCTCCAGAAACGTAGCCTCGTATGAGCAGCCCATCTTCAGCAACAAGGTTTTTACCACTTTCACCACCCAGCTGCCAAGACAAGGGGGTGCGGGTCGTGTTCACCTCATGCTGCCCCTCACCCAGCCTCTCCTGCCACCTGGCTCCACGGGCTTCTCTCTGCCGGCTTCTGTTAGATAGCAGTGTAAATCAGAGCCATCAAGGGTAGCTCTTACAAATCACACATCCCTTTCACTCCCCATCAAGCCATGGCTGGTGGCAGCTGGTTAAGATAGTCCTCTGCTCTCCTGAGCACGCAGTCTCCTGCCTAAGCCCAGGGCCATTTTTGCCTCAGGAACCTTCGGAAGTGACTCCCATCTGGATGTCCAGGAGGCCTCTGGAGAGCTGTCACACGTGGGAAACTGAGCAGGCTAGGGCGCAGGCTCTAGGCTAAATAAGGTCCCAGATTTGCTCCGGAAGCCTGGCAGATGCTGCCACCTGCTGACATGGGTCTGGATGTCACTCTAGACAGAAGTTGAGTAATGATGGAATCCATCCTGAGAAAGGCCTTGAGAGCTCATTGCATTGTGGGTATATCATAGTATGTACTTAATACTAACCTAGATGTGTAGCTACTGCACACAGGGTTCCACCACAGACTTGGGGAACCACCATCATATATGCAGCCCATCATTAGGAAGCCCATGATTGTCAGCATAAACTTCTATTAAAATAAACACTTCTGGGCTAGAGAGATGGCTCAACAGTTAAGGCATTTGCCTGCAAAGCAGAAGGACCAGAGTTTGATTCCCTGATGCCCACATAAAGCCAGATGATGCACAAGGTGGCACATGCGTTTGGAGTTCATTTGCAGTGGCTGGAGGCTCTGCCATGCCCATTCTTTATCTCTGCCTCTTTCTCTCTCTCAAATAAATAAAATATTTTTTTAAATTACTGCTCATGGTAGGGTACACCTTAAATCCCAGCAATTGGGAGGCTGAGGTAGGAGGATCACTATGAGTTTGAGGCCAGTCTGGGCTAGTGTTTATACCTGCCTGAAGAAGGAGGAGGAGGAGGAGGAGAAAAAGAGAAGACACACATCTTAGAAATCAGGTAATCCTCGGGAATGGACTACTAATTATGTGTGCGTGTGTGCATGTGTGTGTGCGTGTGTGGTGTATGCATGTGTGTGTGCGTGTGTGTGGCGTATGCATCTGTGTGGTGTATGCATGTGTGTGTATGTGTGGTGTATGCATGTGTGTGTGCGCGTTTGTGTGTGTGCATGTGTGTGTGCGTGTGTGGTGTATGCATGTGTATGTGCATGGTGTATGCATGTGTGTGTGCATGTGTGTGGTGGATGCATCTGTGTGGTGTATTCATGTATGTGTGTGTGGTGTATGCATGTGTGTGTGCGTGTGTATGCCTGTATGTGTGCACACGTGTCCCCGTGGGCATGCTCGTGGAGCCCTGAAGAGAACTGTGGTCCTTCTCTTCTTGTTAATCTGCATATTTCCTTGAAGCAGGTCTCTCCCTCTCTGTCAGGGAGTCCCCGCCCCAGGGGACTGGAGTTACAGATGACTTTTTGTGTGCGTTCTAAGGAGTCGAACTTGGCAGTCTCTGACCTAAGAGGCCCTGCCTTTTTTTAAGGGCAAACAATTCAGTATAAAAGCCAGAGCTCCCAGGTCAAGACTACCAGCATCCCTCAGTCTCTGTACTGAGTGTTGCAAAATGTGCTCAGGAAGATCCCTGACTAGCAATGACTCCTGGGTTCGAAAGAACAAGCCCAGCCTGGTGGCTCAGTTGCTAAAGGTGCTGGTTTGCAAAGCCTGCCAGCTACTCAGAAGGCTGAGGGAAGGGGATCGAACTCTCTGGGTCAGCCTGGGCTACAGAGAAGGTTCAAGGCCAGCCTGAATTCCATAGTGAGACTTATCTCAAAGTTTTAAGAAGAGGAGGAAGAGGAAGAAGAAGAGGAGGAGGAGGAGGAAGAAGAGAAAAAGGAAGAAAGGAGAAAAAGATAAAAAGGGGTTTGGTTCAGTGGTAGAGGCCGAACATAGGTGAGGTCCCTAGGTTCAACCTCCAATACTTTTCTTTTTAAAAAGTACAAGAAAAAGTGCTCGCTTCAACGGCACATATACTAAAATTGGAAAAAGCACAAGGAAAGGGGAAAGAGAGAAGCCAGCTTCGGGTGTGTGATGCTCCTATCTCTGCCTCTTCCTGCTCCAAAATGCCTGAGCTGAGCAATCCAGGGCTGTGCGGGAGGAGAAAGCCTTTTCTCTTCCACGTCCAGCACCCTTTAGCTAAGGCAGGTGAGTCACCCACTGGTGCTCTCCCTGTGACTCATACATCCTCCCCTTCTGTAGCCTCCTCCGTGGAGATGGTGCTGGGCACCTCACCAACTGTTCTGGGAACAGCACTGAGCTCAGGCGTTCTGGGCAAAAACATGAATGAGAAGTTCCAGACGACAGCAACAGGCCCAACCCTCCAGACCTGGCTCAGACGCAGGCAGCCCACCTCCCAGGTCACACTCCCAGGGCCTGGGTTACCCCAGCCACAGCCCTTGTGTGTTAGTGTGGGAACAAAGTTCACAGCTCAGAAAGAAAAGATGCTTTTGGGGCTATGGCGATGGCTCAGTGGTTAAAGATGCTAGTTTGCAAAGCCTGCCAGCCCAGGTTCGATTCACCAGTACCCACATAACGCCAGATGCACAAAGTGGTGTATGCAGGGGCAAGAGGTCCTGGTGTGCCCATGTGCTTTCTCTCTTTTCTCTCTCTCTCTCTCAAATAAATACATAAGGAAGGAAAGAAAGAAAGAAGAAGAAGAAGAAGAAGAAGAAGAAGAAGAAGAAGAAGAAGAAGAAGGAGGAGGAGGAGGAGGAGGAGGAGGAGGAGGGAAGGAAGGAAGCAAGGAAGGAAGGAAGGAAGGAAGGAAGGAAGGAAGGAAGGAAGGAAGGAAGGAAGGAAGAAAAATACTTTATACATAAGCATGTAGCAGCATGAATCTGTACTTGGGCCCAAGCAGCTAAACACAGAACCGTATGGTTCTGAACTCATTCTCTCCATTTCCCCTCCCTTCTTCAACAACCCTCTGCGTTTTGACAAAAATAACCATTCCTCCCACCTCACTCACAAAGCTTTGCTGTAAGCATCTCAGACAATGCCTGATGCCCGGAGGAGGCCCAGGAGGCTTCCAGATACCCACTCTGAAAGTTCCAGCCTCTGGCAGGTTTGCTCAGCAAAGCAGAGAAAAATATATTTAAATCTCATTCCTAGCCCATTCAAGGAGGAAAAAACAGACATCAAAATAGAAGGACTAGTTCAAGTGGAAAGGGATGGGAAGAGGAGAAAAAAGAAAGTAACGGGAGGGGATTATGATCAAAATACTTTGTGTAGGGGCTGGAGAGATGGCTCAGTAGTTAAGGCACTTGCCTCTAGTGCCTAAGGCCC
>PVHP010037620.1:0-18135 GCA_004024765.1 Zapus hudsonius
GCCATTGAGACAGGAACCAAGGATTTTCGACACAAGGACCTCTAAGCTCGCAACATTAAAGCAGCCTTATTACTCACCCACCACGACTCAGGGAACTGAGCGGAAGAGGGGCGGAAAGATTGTGAGAGCCGTGGTGGGGGAGACTGTCCGGAGGCATGGCACCCATCAGTAACAACACACTTGGGCCAGGAAGACCGGGCTGAGTACTAGGATATCCAGGATCCCTTGCCACAAGGACTAATACAGACAGCCCACGGAGGAGGATATACAACTGATCAGGGATGGGGAGGGGGGGAATAGGGGAATTCGGGATAACAACGCATGGTTTGCCCACTAAATAATGTAACTCATTATGGACAATAAATATATATTAAAAAAAAAGAAATATTTTCAGAATATAAAGTAAAAGAAAGAAAAGAGTTGTATAAAAGTTACTTACCCATCCCAGGCAAATATTTCATAAAAAATAAAAGAAAATAGAAAAATGAAATTAAAAACAAGTTGACCAAGTCTATTTAAAATATTATATTTGGCAGACATAAAAATTATACTGCCCTATTATCATAAGATTTTCTAATTTTTTCACTCAATTTATACACTTAATTGTCAGTCTAAAGATTCTTCTAGGATGTCCCCTGGGTTGCACTCATTTATACTGTCCATATTGTATTAGTAAAGGTATTTAGGTATAGTGGCAGATAAGGATCCAAATATGTTGAGGTTTGTTTCTTGCCCACAAAACTACCTAATGTAGACCTTCTCAAGGTCTAGGGTACCAAAAGCACACCTTAATCTTGACATACAAAGGCAAGTACAGTTTCCTGCTTTTTGAGAAGCCTGCACCCCCAAAATAATATACAAATAACTATGAATAACTTCATGTTATGAAAGAGCTAAGAGGATCTCTTCTATGCTGAGTGATTGCAACAATAAAATCAGCTTTAAAAGGTAAAGACCAGTATGTACTGAAAACCTACTAGATGGAAATACAGAGGGGAAGACTTTCCTAATTTTATTTAAAAAGATAAATTATCATTTTGGCTGTTGAGAATTTTTGAAAAATTGTCTCCAAGTGAGCTTATAAGGAATTTCCAAGCTGTTATGAATAAAGGCTGGATTTCAGAAGATAAACTTCTCCTGAAAGAACATATATATCCTGCCCTGGTTTCATTCCTTCCTGCTGTTGTGAATATATCAACAGGGCCACAGAATTTTAAACACACACCACAGGAAGATTCTTTGGCTTATGTAGCATTTAAAACTAGAAAAATAATGAGTTAAAATAGTGCTGTTTTTCTTTCCTGGCTGGCTGGAAAATTCATTGGACAATAAGAAATGTCTTCTCCCACATTTTGGCACATTTTTCTATGATCAACAATCCCAGGCCAGAGGAGGCACTAGGAAAATTTCCACAGTAGTAAGTCAAAAGTCCACTGGCCTGACTGGAAAAACCATATCACATAGTTTCCAAGGAAAAATGTAAAACATATTCATAAACATCAAGGCTTGTCTTTTGTTTCGAAATGATAAATTCTTGTATTTTGAAGTGATTGTTTACTTATCCTGAGAAGAAGACAGATATATCTGACATGAAATAGGAAAGGGAAAAGGGAAAAGAAAATAGCTGAACTTACTTTTCAGAGTATTGCCTTTATTTTATCTTAAAGTGGAGTGAAAGCCAGAGATACAGTCTTAGCTGCACTAATGTGTCAACCATGTCACATGAGATGTCGTGGCCCTATGGTTTTGATTCTAACTAAAATAACATTCAGAAATCCTAAAAAATTCTAATTTTCCTTGAGATCATTGACGACCTGAAATACTATATCTTGGATCTGGAAATTTACCCCAAGACTCATGAGGAGGGACATGGGGACACCTTCACAAGATTTGCTCATACAATATATATATATATATATATATATATATATATATATATATATATATATATATATATATATTAACTCATAATAAAGACATTAATTTAAAAATAGACTTGGTTTCTAGCCCTTAGCTGTATTGGGAGGGGGTCCAGCCTTCAGAAAGTGGTATTTTGGAGCATTTGAGACATTTCCTGGAAGGGCCTGATGTGGTCTGAAATGGAAGTGTGCTCGTGGGCTTATGGTTTTAGCACTTGGTTCCTTGCTAATGACACTTATTTGGAAAGTTGAATTCTTTCTGAGGTACAGCCCACCAGGGAAGTGGGTCATTAGTTGGGTGGGTGGGGAAGTTGTGGTTTAATAGCCTGGCTGTGCTTCTTGTCATCCTCTGCATCTTAATGCTGACCAAGGTGGGACCATCTGTGCTATACTTCTGCCATCCATCCTTTCCCCACCATTTGTACCTTCAGTTGTCAATAAACTCTTTCTTCCTTAAACTGCTTCCCTTCAGGTATCTGGACACAACAATGAGAAAGTTAATCTGAGACTAGGGAATTGATAATGAACAGAAATGTATTAGCTCACAGTTCTAGAGGCTGGGATGTCCAAGACCAAGGTGACCACATCTGCCAAGGATCTTTTTGCTATGTTGTCACATGGGAAAAATCAGAAAGGCAAAGAGAATAAAAGACAGAATTCATTCCCATGAGTGCTTTCAACAAGGGTGCTAATCTGCTTGTGAAGATGGAATCCTCATTACCTGAATGTCTCCCATAAACCGACTTTACATCCCAACACAGGCATATCAGGGAGGAACTTTCCACACATAACTCTCACGAACACATTCAAACTGTAAGTGTAATTTTCAGTAATGCATCAACATTAGAAGTAATATCAGAACATGTTTTTGAAGATCAAAGGGTATGACCCAGATATTACTTTTCAGAAAGAAATGAGAGATGCATTTAAGTGAAGAAGGGGGGTTTACTGATAAAGACTTGTCTTGATTTAATATACAAATAATTAATCATCGAATGCCATGATACAAACAACCAACTTTGGACTTTATTACATGTGACTTTGAAAGATAAAATGAGTTATGCTACATAAAATGTGTGCATAGAACATCCTAAAAATAAACAGTACAAACATTAAAGATGAGATACCAGTTCAGTTAAGATGATATTCTAAAAATTATCCAATTTATGAAGGAATAACTAAAGGTGAAAAAAAATTACAAAGCAGATGGTCTCAATAAATAATAGCACAAGATAGTGGAATTAAATACTACCAAAAGAATCCAAGAAATATGATTTAAAATCTCACAAGATTGGACAAAGGAGAAAAAAGTAATTTATATGCTGTCTATAATACACTTTAAATTCAAAGGAATTGGAGTGGGCATGTTAATATCAGATGAAGTAGACTTTACATGAGTTAATAATAAAGAACATTAAGAGGGAGATAGCCTGTTAGTCTCAGTGATAGAACTTCAAAGAGAAAATGAAGAATTTGGTTAAACCAAAATGGAAATAGGCACATCTACAATTTTGAATGAATTAGCTGTCATGTTGAGAGAATGACACAATACACAAAAATAAGATACATAAATATTTATACCACCAACTAGATTATGTGACATAAATAGAATCTTCCAAATGATCAGAGTAGTGCACGTGAATATCAGTGCATAAAGCAAGTACCTTCACCATAAGCCATAAACAACAAATATAAAGAGCTCAAACCACACAAAATATTTTCTCTAGTAGAATGGAAGTAAACCAGAAATCAGCTGAGAGGAATCTGAAAAAGAAACCTCAGGATATTAAAATATTTTTAAAAACTCTATCAAATCAGACACTTTCTACTAAGCACACTTGGAAGCTGTGAGGAAAATTAGCAAATTCTTCAGAGGGAATGCATAACCTTAACTGCTTAAGTAATGAAAGTCTTGGATTAATAATCTAAGGTTTTACTTTTACAAATTTATGTCTTTATATGAGAGGCAGAGAGAAAAGGGACTATTTATTGAGAGAGAGAGAAAGAGAGAGAGAGAGAGAGAGAGAGAGAGAGAGAGAGAGAGAGAGAGAGAGAATAAGTGCAGCCAAGGCCTTCTGCCACTGCAAACAAACTCTAGACACATCTGTCACTTTGTGTATCTGGCTTTAGATGGGTACAGGGGAATTGAACCCAGGCCATCAGACTTTGCAAGCAAGTGCCTTGGTACCTTTAACAACTGAGCAATCTCTCCAGCTATGTATATGGTTTATTTGCAAAGAGAAAGAGAAAGGATGGGAGTGCCAGAGCATCTGGCTTTACGTGGGTACTGGTGGGAATTGAACCTGGCCCAAACTCAGGCTGGCAGGCTTTTGAAAACAAGTGTCTTTAACCATCAAGCTATCTCCTCAGACCCAAAGTTTTTACTTTTATTTAATTTTTCTTTTATATTTGAGCTCAACCCAGGCTGGTCTCTACCTTTTGGGATGAAGTTTCTCTCATTTCAGCCCCCTTTCTCACTGAGTAAGAACAAGATTAGCAAAGAGATGGAAGGATATAATAAAAAATAGAAGAATAAAATATAACAAAACAAAAATAATAGATAAATCAATGAATAAAATCCTAACTTTCTGAGATCAATGGAACGTTTTAAACTTTAAGTCAGATTAACCAAGGTAAAAGAATGAAGACATAACTTATTAAGATCAGAGATGAAGCAAGGTAAATTCTACATAGTTTAGAAGCTTAGAAGGGACATGATATGAATAACGATATAGCAATGGATATAACAGAAAATTGAGCAAAATGTTTGACATTAACTCAATCATGTAAAATATAAACAACTTGGCTATAGCTCAGTTACTGTAACTCAATTTATAGTTAATGTTCTTCCCACAGGAAAAGGCTGTAGGACAGACTGCTTCATTATTGCATTTTAAACAATATAACCCAGCAAAAATCTTTCCAGAATATAGATACAGATAAAGCACTTCAAAATTCATTTAATGAAATAACCATTGTAGTGATACCAACTCCAAAAAAGATAAAACAAAACTAATATCCCATGTTAACCTAGACACAGCAGTCTTTAGCAAAATATAAACAAATTTAACCCATCCATCAGCTTTTGGAATAACAATCATATCACGTTTGAGTGGGGCTTGTGCCAGTGACAGAGGGTTGTTTCAACATATGAATATCAATCAATTAAAATGACTAAAAGAACAGGCTAGAAAGAAAACAAAAATATATGGTCATTTCAACAGATCTTCGAAGAAAAGGACCAGAGAATTTAAATGCAATCATGAAACAACTCTCAGTAGAAGGGGGGGGGGGGCACCTGTAGCAACTGAAGACCAGAAAGAAGAAGCCCAGAAGCTGAGAGTTGTGTAGTGCACAGCCCCTGCCACCATGGGAGCCTGGAACTTGCTCCCTAGGGCTGCAAGAATTTGGTGTTTTCCTTATTGATTTTTACTCTTCCTTTGTTTTAATTTTTCTTGCTGTGTCCTCATTTTTCCCTTTTGGAATGAGAATATTTATTCCGTTCAAGTATTTGTTGGAATTGTATAATTTGTGTGTTCATTGCATTGGGTTCACAGTTCAAAAGACTATCTTGGTTCTTATATAAGAATCTGGTACTTGGACTTTTGGGATAGGTAAAGACTACGGAGACTTTTAAAATCAGATCAAATGCATTTGAAATCATGAGATGGTCATTGAGCCAAAGAGGGTTCGGGTCAGAATGTGGTTCTTGGAATGCATGGTGGCCCTCATGGGCTCATGTGTATGAACAATTCATCTCCAGCTGGTGGCTCTGTGTGAGGTGGAACCTTGCTGGACAAAGTATGTCACTGGGGGTGGGGTTACCTTAACGTGTCAGAGCCCAGCCCCACACTCTGTTCTTTCTCTCTGCTTCCTATGCTGCCAGCTTATCACTCCGGCCTGCCATGCTTTCCCCACCATGAAAAAAAATTCCACTCTTGAGATTGCAAGCCAAATCAAACCATTTTCTTTCCCTAGGCTGCTCCTCAGTGCTATGGTATTTGTCCACAGCCTTAAGAAATTAACCGATACTCCCTGCATCCCATCACTCCTAGTTTCTTCCCAATCAATTAACAGTAACAGAAAACAGCACACCTTTCCTTGTTTGATTTTTCCCTCTCTCCCCTGGAAGGAGAATAGCACAAACACAAAACAAATAAGTTCTTAGATATTTTGATTTTCAAACTTCAAATCTCTACTCATAGGTCACCATTAGTATGCATTAACTTTTCTTCAGCTCCTATGAACTAAGACCAACAATGGAGCCTCAAGCCTTATTAAAAAAAAAAAAAAAAAAAAAAAAAAAAAAAAAAAAAAAAAAAAAAAAAAAAAAAAAAAAAACCTTGGACCAGTCAGTAAAACAAACATTATCTCTAGTTATCATGAAGAGGTGGCTAGAGCCCACATATCTTCTGAAGATGTTTCCTTCTTTGACAATCACAGCATGAAGGCCAGTCTTCATTGTCAACTGGCCTGGACTTAGAATCAGCTAGTTGAGCACACCCCTGAGTATGTCTGTGAGGGTGATTTCAGAAAGCATTGCCCTGGGGAATGACCCATAATGAGGGCTCCATCTCATGGCCAAGAGCCTTGTTGAAAATTTAAATAGGGGAAGGGCAAAGTTATCTTAGTGTGGGCATTGTCCTTTTATCTGTCTCCAGGACCACTGGTATGAGATTTGATCTAATTTGTAACTAATACAAATGTCTCCAGTCTGCACCTGCAACATTTCAAATGGTTACTTCCCTGGTTGGTGGCTGTTTGTCTGTCTCAGTGCAAAGCAGTTATACTCCAATAAAACTACAATTGACTTCAAGTAATTTTAGAGGGATGCACATTATCCTATACGGTGAGAGATAAACAGTACTGCATTAGAAAACAAATTGATATTAGCTTAGCATTTAGGAGAAATATATTGACATGTGTGGTCTCAGTATTGTTTATGAATTTTAAAAATCAACTTTATGTATAGCTATAGAAGTGTTTTTATACTAGGGATGTTTACACTTTCTCTTTATTTTATTTATTTACTTGCAAGCGAAGAGAGATAGAGAGAAGAGAGATAAACAGAGAGAATGGGTACACCAGAGTCTCCAGCAGCTGCAAACAAAATCCAGATTCATTCACCACTTTATGCACCTGCTTTGATGTGGGCACTGAGGAATGGAAGCAGAGTTATTAGGCTTTGTAGGGAAGCGTCTTCATCTCTTAGCCAACTCTCCAGCTCCACTTTCTTTAAAGGAGGGATTTAGGATTGACAATGTGATTTGAGATGCACTACAGGAAGCTGTTTTTAAAGCCCATTTGATCAACACTCGTACAAGATTTAAAAGTGTTGTCTGTGCCTGAAAAGATGACTGCGTGGACAGAGTGATTGCTACCTGTGATGACCTGACCTGGAATCCCCCACAACCCATGAAAATGTGGGAGATGGGAGCGCTCCTGCATCAAGATGACAGGCAGAGGCAGGAGAATCCCAGTCAGGCCACAGCCAGCAAGCCTGACTCCTTCAAATAAGGTAGAACGTGAGGACCTACACCCGAGGCTGTCCCCACATATGCACACACACCTATCATACACATCACACACACACATACACATGTATCATAAACACACACATCATACATACACATACATCATAAACACACACACATCACAGACACATCATACACATACAGGTCTCTTGAAACAAGCATCTGCATCAGTGAGGGGGAGGGCATTTTGGGGTGCAGACATGCTTGGCCCTCACTGGAACACTGTCTCATTCTATGGCTCCTTTCCTCTACCACTGATAGGCACCCTAACTTAGTGATATTATAGATTGAGTTGAATTTTTAGGACATCTAGAAATGCCTGAATTCATCACATTTACCAGAACTGTTTGTAGCTTTAAATTTCAGTCAGTTTTCTGTTTCTTTTTTCTATTGAACATCAAGCAAACATTGTAAATGAAAATTTTCACAGGAAAAACAGAATTGGTCAATTGTGACTCTAGATAATCATAGCCCGAAGCCACATTGATGCGTTTAGAATAAGCAACCCTATTAAACACTAAATATGTAATTTAACCATTTGTTAAAATCAAAGAGACCCACAGCAAGTGTTCCAGCACGTATCCTGAAATCTATTAGTGGAAATTGTAAATATTCAAAACTGGCATTTTATGAATAAATGAATATTCACAAATTAATTCGGTCTCTCTACAATGAGTTCTATGGCACTTTTCAAAACATTGTATCCAGAATTATGAAAAATAATGTGTCATTTAGCAAAAAAGCTACTTTTGCTGAATGCACAACTGCAAACAAACTTTTAATAATATTCCACATGTATTTGGTGATCCTCTTGTGCCCAGGGCTATAGACTGCTGTTCATAGGTCATATCATTATCCAAGGTCTTGATGACAAACCTTCAGATGGTCAAGCAATTTATTCAGGGTGATTGATTTATAAGAACTGGACTTATAAACTTCATTTCAGAACACTTGCTCATGGATTCTGTCAAACTAATTTGTCTCTCTTACAGAAATCATGGAGAAAAATAAAGCGTATGACTCATGTTAAATGACTTGTCAATTAAGAGAAACTGACAATAAATAACATTTTTGAATGAATTCTTTCAGCTTTGCTCCCTATGATCGCTCTCAGTGGGTTTCTATGTTCATTGACATATTGTTTTTTGTGATTTTTTTTCTGAGGTAGGGTCTCACTGTAGCACAAGCTGATCTGGAAATTACTATATAGTCTCAGGATGGCTGAACTCACAGTGATCCTCCTACTTCTGCCTCCTGAGTGTGGAGAATTAAAGACATGCACCGCCACACCCCTTTGTTATTTTTTGTCTTGAGGCCTTTTGCTGCTTTATGACATTACAAGGCACTTCAGGATCATATGGCATGTTTCATGCCCCAGCTTCAGAGACAATCCCTTCTCTCAGGTACCTTGGATATTTTATCTAAGATTAGTATTAAAACCAATATCTAAGGGATACGTGTGGTTATTACTACTGAGGAATCACTATTATAGGCCTTTTCAGACATAGCAATAAAATGTACATGTAAACTAACCTGTGAACATAGTGATCCATTTCATGTCTCTAGATGGATCTATTTGTGTTCATATTAAGTTCAATACAACCTTATCTCTCTCTGCAACACTTGTTTCTGGGTGATACATTCGAACCTTTCATTATCTGCATTTCATCACGACAGTGGTGAGGTAACTGACACCTAGCATTGTACACCCACTGACTAATTAAATTGTGGACAGTTTTATTGTCTCTACTCATTTCCAAAGCCATTTAAATGAGCACCTTTCTCCTATCTGCACAGTAAGTAACTGACACAGCATTCTTTCAATCTTGAAATCCGTTGGCCTCCTAAATGATTTTGCTTGTTGTTGTTGTTTTGTTTTCCCAGGTGGAGTCTCATTCTAGCCTAAACTGACTTGGAACTCACTTTCAAGCTCCAGGCTGGCCTTTAACTCACAGGAAGCCTTCTTCCTCAGCCTCCCAGGTGCTGGGATTAAAGGTGTGTGACACCATTCAAATCCCTTATGCAAAACAAACAAGTCCAAATAAATTATGTAGTTCTTATATAATATTAGACCTACAAGAAGAAGGAGTATTCCTTAAGAGTGGTGATTTCTTTCCCAAGAGTATAAAGAGAGGGAAAGAATATGAGAACAGATAAGGTGAAAATGACTGCATCTTGATGGTCAAGATTTCAATACATCTGAGACAGATGAAATTTCATGATCTTCTCTTTTTAAGAATATGCAAATATGGGAAGTATGTAATTGGTGACCAATATTTAGACAACTTTAAGCTTTCTGGGTCCTGGAAAAAAATGTTGATGCTTTTCAGAGACTATGTTAATGGGTCTGCTGATCTCAGTCAGCGGCTAAGGTATCTTTCTTAAGAAAGCCGAGCAGGGTGGGATTGGTTATGTCTTCTTTTTCAGACATTTCACTCAATTCTAAGTGGGGTTTTTATCCATATGTACTAACTTTTCTAGACCTTTGAAAGTAAGTCATTTTGAAAAAAAGGCAGATTTTTTTCTTTTCCAATAGTCAGTATGTTTTCCATTCCTTCTTTCATTGATGGATGAGCCCAATCCACAGCTTGTCTTATTTTGCCTCATTCCCGTGAAGGATTCATCGAAGTGTCTCTTGTCTCACAATAACAAATCAATGGTGCCTGTTGAATTTAAACTTGGGTCCTGGTGATAAACAGTTGGCCTTACTCATTTCAACTGAGCAAATTTTCCTCACCAGTTATATGTTTCCCTATCAATTTCCCCAGAGTGAAGGAGGAAGGACATAAAAAGAGATACATTTGAATATAAATGTGTTTCTCTTTTCATAACAATTTAAACTCTCAGTTGATTTGGCATTTCTAACTCAAAGAACTAGTAAAGTGCCAGTGATCCATTTCCTATAGAAAACAATGACAGCTTGCTAATTTTTGAAAGAGTCTTATTATTTAGAAAGATACTAAATTCCAGCAAACGACCCCACCCTACTCATGGCACATTCTAAGCCAGGCAAAGCTCATTTTGGAGCAAGGGTTTCTTGGCAGTCACTGAAGCCAGTCCTCTGCAATGGCCGCCAAGCTTCCATGGCCTCGTGATGAATTCCTACATGGATTTTTGCTTAAATATAGCATCATGAATGCACAGCTGCAGAGGATTGCAAAATGGCCAAAATTGTACACATGGTGATCTGTGAGAGGATTTTTTTGTCTTTCTTTTTCTGTCTGGGGTTTCACGCAGCCATGTGGATGCTGTCCCTGGCAGACAGCCACTTCTCCGGCATATTCATAAAACAATAGGAATGGCAGAACTTGGGTGCTGTTCCCAGAGACGCTGCAATGAGAAGCAGCTGTGACTCAATCTGTATCACTCTCCAATGTAAGTTGAAAAATGAGTGGCCCTGGTTTAAGGATCCCCTTAACAGTGGCCAAGAGCATTCTAGAAGAAACACTTGAGATCCCCTCTGACTTGTGGGTCACGCAGGAGTTGCCTGATGGAGAAATTGGGAATATTCTCCTACCACATGTAATTGCATACAGCATGTAACAGTTATGGCCTTGTTAAGTGGAAGGTTCTGGTGTGAGGTTTAGTTCACATGTAGGATGTACACAAGTGTAAACAAGGATTTCCACAGATTGTGGACCAATGAAGAAAATAATGCTTTCCTGAAAATGCAAAGTACATTAATTCTATTTTTTTTTTTTTTACTAAGAGGATTTATCTCTGTATCTGTGGTGCGTGTGAGAGAGGGGTAGAGAGAATAGACAGAGGGGGAAAATGAGAAAGATTTTATATCATATTGAGCAAATACTTAGTAACTTTACATATACACCATAAACTTTGTCTGTCTGTCTGTCTATCTGTCCAGCAGTGAACTAGGAATGGAGCCACAAAAAGAATGAAACATGGACTTCCATGCCCATATTCTGTACATTTTCAAGGCTGGAGGCAAAATAATGTTATAACATTATGGGTGAGGCAGGAAGTTCCTCCTCTTAAACTCCCCAAATACTCATGATGTTCAGGAGCTAAGAGTTTGAAACATGTGAAAGAAAATAATACTTCTTTCCTAAGTGATCAGTAGCTCATTAAGATGAGTGAATCAGAAAGAACAAGCGTAGGAAAAGATGGTGAAAATGTTCCTGAGGTCAGAATTATAATCTGCAATGAAGGGACAAAGCTACAGAGCTTGATACTGAGAGTGGGTACAAAAGTGAGCATAAAGCTGTCCTTAGAGAGAGGGGCTGCTGGCAGTGTGTGTGTGTGTGTGTGTGTGTGTGTGTGTGTGTGTGTGTGTGTGTGTTCTGAGAGGTTGGGGCTTAGATATGTAGGATACACTGTCCTGTATTTTTCTCTGTGGTCATTCTGTAAGAAGGCCATTCATGAAAACAGTTGTAAATGGACAAAACTGTGGCGTGTTCCCATCTTAGAGATGCACAATGCACATTAGGAAGCAAAAGGTTTGGAGAAGACTGACAATAAGCAAAGCAGTTTAGCTGGCCCAGAGGCAGCCAGTTAAAAGATTAACACAGCCAAAAGGACTAGGAAGGTTTGCTTTTAGGAAGGAATCCTACCAGTGTCGTGGGAAATGAAGTAGAGAAGGCTGGAATAACACAGGAGACTGGTGAGATTTAGTGACATTTGTGGCAACAAAGATAGAAATGATCATTTCTGATCCCCCCAAAAAAATTCAGATCTGAGCCACAGGAACATTTAGGATATAAATTTAATGTCATGGCTTCTATGGGATCAGAAGAGCAATTTCTGATCATATTGGGGGGAATACAACTTGATTAACACAAGTTAAATGACTACTCTGTTCCGCATTGGGCTGGTGTTTTGGGAAAACTCAGGTCCGGTGTTATAAGAACTGGCAGAGAAAATGGAAGCCTTAACCAAGATGGCTGGTCTCATGTCAAGCTCTTCACTAATATCCAAAAGCAGACATTATCAAAGTAAATACCTTGACAAAGCTTAAAATAATCTAGACCAGATTCATATACATAAGCAGTTAGCTCAGTTGAATGTGGTACAATTTTTTTTTGAGCATTATTTTATTTTTATTTGGTAATTGATTTTTTTTTCTTAATATATATTTATTGTCCATAATGTGTTACATTATTTAGTGGGCAAACCATGCGTTGTTATTCTGTAATTCTTCCTAGAAAGAATCCCTAATTTCTCATTGAGCCCAGTGTCCCTACAGGGGAGGGATATGTAACCCCCATAAAGCAGTGTTTTAAGTACTAGAGAAATTGCCAGGCATGATGAGGCAATGGTGGATGTTTATAAAACATGGTGCCCGGCTTACTCCAGTTCTTCAGGATGAAGGCTCTTGGTCTTAACTAAAACCCATGGGGATAACTCTTGCATAAGTGTTTAGGCTATGAACTTGATTAAGTACATTTTGATTCTCATCAAGGACATAATTTCATTCATTTCATATCTAATTCATAGGTATGTTTGCAATCTAATTTCTCACTCTGCGATAATATAATGAATACTCACTGACAACCATGGGTGCAGCTTACCTGACCCTCCTCAAGGGGACAAGCAATGATAATGGAGGGAGGAAAAGCATGCCTCTGAAAGCCTGCTGGGGGGGGGGGCGGTGAGGAGTCACCATTACTATAAGAAATAATAATCAATGAACAAAGTTAGCAAAAAATCAAAATCTAAGTAGCCCCTCCTCCCAGAAAAATCTGCTGCTTGAACAATTCATAGCCCTCTGGGTCAGAGGAGGAAAATGGAGGTGCCAATGCAAGACTTATTTACTCAGAGTCTACTTATTAATAAAAAAAAACTAGGGATGGAGAGATGGCTCACTGGTTCAGGCACTTGCCTCCAGTGCCTAAGGCCCCTGGTTCAATTCCCCAGGACCCACATAAGCCAGACCCACAAGGTGGTGGCCCTAGTGTGCTCCTCTCTCTCTCTCTCTCTCTCTCTCTCTCTCTCTCTCTCTCTCTCTCTCTCTCTCTGCTTGAAAATGAATAAATAAAATATATTTAAAAAACTAAGTAGAAAATTTAGGGGGAAAATGATGAGAACACATTGATAAGGCACACATTCATACATTTATTACATAAAATATATTACATGTTTAAAAATATTTTATGTATTTTAGAGAGTGAGACACAAACAGAGAGAGAGAGAGAGAGAGAGAGAGAGAGAGAGAGAGAGAGAGAGAGAGAGAGAATGGACACACCAGGGCCTCCAGCCACTGCAAATGAACTTCAGAAGCATTCACCACCTTGTGCATCTGGCTGTACATGGGCATCTGGAATTGAACTCAAGTCCTTCTGATGTACAAGAAAGCTCTTTAACTGCTGAGCCATCTCTCCTATTACATGTGTTTTTAGGGGTTTTTGGGTGATGTGTTCTACACTTAAACTTAGGCATAGTGCAAGATAGGATATGAAATATTTCCATACAGATGCCAGTCAGACATTTTCTTCCCAGTTCCTGTAATAAGAGTTAAAAGATATGCTTTTCAACTCATCAAGAAATATTCCCAATTACTGCACTGGTCTAGGTGACAAAGTAAGATGGATGCTAACGTATGATATCTGAGTTGTCCTCATCTATGGAGCACGAGAGGAGCAGATTGAGTTAGAATAGGCCTTTATTTAGGATTAGAACACTTATATCTTCAAAAGTATACTTGATAACCAGGACAGACACTCGTTGAATGCTTAATTGATTGACTCTTATTAACCCTGAATTATGATTACTTTCTCCAAGACCATAACAATATTTCCAGAAATCTGCCTTGTTATGAGAGGAACCAACAGAAGATGAGGAATGTGGAAGTGAAGAGTTTCTCATCTCCAGAAGTGGTTTAAAACTTGTTGAAAAGAGACAGATGAGAAATCCTGAGAACTTGAAACCACTCATTTCTTGATAATATTCTAATCCTCTGAAGTGTGTTAAAGTTGATAGTTTAAAAACATGGTCAACTATAATGATTTGTTTACAGCAGAACAGCTGCACAGAGAATAAAGCTGGATTTGGGAAATTGAAGTCAGAGTATCACTTTTGTGGAAGGATTAACACGAGGAGTAAAAAATGCAGATAATTCATAGGAGCATGTCAACAATGTCTCCTTCTCCAGAGTAATTGTATCATATCCAGCTGTGCTGGACAATGAACTTCTCATGAAGGAAATACACTTATATCTTATTTTTATTTCATATATTCCAACAACTTCAACATAAATTAAAACTTTTCTAACCGATGAGAGGAGGAAGAGGGGTTTTCTACATTCTGGAGGTAATAAAGAAACTTCTCTTTACGGAAATGCTTACACTGCCTCTGCTGACCAACCTCAAGTCCATCCTGAAGAACCCTGGGCACTTCTGTATATGGTAAATGGATAAAGAAAAGATGCAGGTCAGCAGATGGAAGAAATTAAGACCAGCTTCTGCCATTGGGAAAATTTCACGGAGAGTTCCAAGCCTGAAGAATATCACTGAAACCACATGATCTCAGTGGGAAAGACCAACTTCTACCCTTATATTGTCTACAAAGATTCCACTTCCTAATTTAAAGTTGTCCTCAGAAGGGACAGAACAGTTCTATCTATCCATGGGAGAAAACCTGAATTTAAATCACAAGAATTGAAAAATAAGCACTGTTAATAGATCCTTGAAAGAATGTCGGAGGACAAGGCTCATCACGGAACATGACTGCTTTCCCCATGGCTAAAACATTATGCCCTCTGAACTAATTAGGTTAATGCTAACTGCCACAGTAATCTTATTTTTAAGTGTCAGGCTAAGATCAAGAAGCTAGTGGTCTCAACTAAGAATTCACTCATGGTAACATTTAATAGTGTAATGGTGAAGCAGGTAACAAGCCAGCATTTTCACATTCCATGTATTTAAAAACATGCAAAATATACAACTTATTATTAATAGAAAGTCAATATAGAGAAAGCCTTCATTACTGGGATACACTTTCTGCAATAGAAACTCTGCCACAGAAGCTTGCTTGGGAAAATAGATTTTTCCAGGCCCAGAGTTTTTGACTATGTCTATGCAATTAAATTGCAATTTTGAGAAATTAGAAACACAACTGTATTCTCTCTGCCCTTTAATTTTCACTTCAACCACTAAATCCATTTCAGTTGAGTAAAAGTGAGAAAAGTATAAAAGGTTCCAAGTGGAGTGTGGTGGTGCACACCTTTAATCCCAGCACTTGGGAATCAGAGGTAGGAGAATCGCCATGAGTTTGAGGCCACTCTGAGACTACATTGTGAATTCCAGATCAGTCCAGGCTAGAGCGAGACCCTATGTTGAAACTGTCCCCCTCATGCTGCAAAATCCCTTCATCTGAATTGGCATTTGTGAAAGTGAGACACCACTTCAAACAGTGACATCAGGAGGGAAAATCCTAGCTGAGATTCTACCAGAACTCCCTTCAGCCCACCAGCCTCAAGGATGTCTGTCCTGCTCATTCTCCTGCCGTCACTAAAACATAATGCTTGTCCCAACATCCAGAGATACCCCTCAACTCCTTCGCTCCATGTGTCAATGTGAGGCTCTTCCCATCAATGATAAGCCTGAAATCACCAGCACTTAGAAGTCTAGTCACAGTAATGAACAGAGGATTTTGACCTTTCAGGATTTTCAAAGCATCATTGAAAGTGTGAAATATGTCCAGGACCTTCAGAGAGTGGATTTGTTGTGTTTGCTTGTTTATTTGTTCATTTGTTTTGTTTGTTCAAGGCAGGGTCTTGCTCTAGCCTTGGCTGACCTGACCTAGAATTTATTATGTAGTCTCAGGGTGGCCTGGAGCTCACAGTGATCTTTCTATCTCTGCCTCCCCAATGCTGGGGTTAAAGGAGAACAGCACCATGCCAGGCTGAGAGCGGATTCTTGTTCTTTGTTGTTGTTGTTGTTGTTGTTGTTGTTGTTGTTGTTGTTGTCCATATGAGTTACATTATTTATTGGGCCAACAATGAGCTGTTATCCCCAATTCCCCAATGCCCTCCTCCCCATCCCAATCAGCTGGATATCTTGATTCAGATGAAGCAGTTTGAGATCTGATACTTATTTTGCAAGATTAGCATAGGCAATAATGGATACATGAATTTTATTGCATTTAAAAACTTAAAGTCCGGAAAAAGGAGAAAGAATGATTATAGATTTCAAAACACAGAAAAGGCAACAATTCCTTTCCATTGGTCACCAACCAATATGGCTTGTCAAAACATAAAGATGATTTCATTTGAAATTTCAGGTTCATTCTTTCTTCCTACTTGCAAAAGAGCCTTTGCCACATGACATTCGCACCATTGATATAGGTAACCAAAGGCTTTAGTTACCTATAAAGTAAAATCCGATTTCTATTGGTGTGTTGTGAAATCTCAGTAACTGTCATCAGACTTTCAAATTGAAGCTGACTGAGCAGGAGAGTGCTCAGAACAAAAATAACCAAGTTGTAAATAACTAAATATTTCTTTAGTCAAATCTGCTTTTCAATTCAGAAATCCTTTCACCAACATCCTTCATACATAGTAGTTGTTTTAGGAAAAATGACCTATCATGGTAAAGAAAACTTTAAGTTTATTTTGAGGTTGCAGACAGTCCTCAAGAAATAGAAAGAAGATGTACAGGTCCAAAGAAATACTGGCCTTTGGAGTCTATGCCTACCTGTATCTCAGTGTGTGTGTGTGTGTGTGTGTGTGTGTGTGTGTGTGTGTGTGTGTGTGTGTGTGTGTGTGTGTCTGTGTGATCTTCGTGAAGTATGGTAACTCTAGAATGAAGCTTCTCAGAATAGCTCCTGAGGATTCTGTGAGGCGAGGAATCAAAACATACCTGTTTTAATAACGAGTAGTGGACTGAAGTTTTAGATTTTCTGTGAAAATTAGTTTTAATGATCTTTTCTTCCTGATATTAGGGATTGAACCTCGGGCCTAAAACCTCTTATGCTATCCCATTAAGCTATTTCACCTGAACACCTATTTTCTATTTTTTTCCAAAGTAGGGTCTTAACTCTAGCCCAACCAGACCTGAAATTCACTCTATAATTTCAGGGTGCCCTCCTACCTCTGCCTCCTGAAAGCTGTGATTAAAGTCGTGCACCACCTCACTCAGTTACATAGTTTGTATTTTAAAATCAGCCTTCTCTGTTCCTCAACCCATTCCCTTCTATTCACCTTTCTCAATCTTTAAAAAAAATAAAATTAACAAACAAAAACAACAACAAAAAATCCTAATCATTTTCCATGCAAAACTCACAGGTCTAAGAGGAATGGCATATTTTTATTTACCATTGGGTTCTGTGCGAGCACCTCTTATTTAAGATCCCTGATGGTCATCCTCCCAAAAGATTAAAGGCTCAATTAAATAAATAACTTATTCCTCTACAGAGAGAGGAGCAAATTCCCTGCCTGAAAGATTCCTTGGCTTCCAGAAGAAAGCTTGCACGCAGCTCTTTCCTTTCCAGAGCCTCCCCTGAGAATATTCATCATCTTCACACAAAGAGGCTGTGCCCATTCTGTCACAGCCTGGGAGAACTGAGGCTTGGAGAACACGCCAAAACCACTTATGGTCTGAAGCCACACCACGGGCTTTTAACTAAAAATTTTAAAACCTTGTGCCAAAAGCCAATCCAACTCATGATGCAGCCTAAATGGTTCACATTAATATGCCCATCCTGCTACTAACCAGCCATGCACAGCT